>CALSCE010010649.1:102381-133185 GCA_943593645.1 Bovichtus variegatus
AAAATACACATTTTAGAGGGACCTTTATTGTTAGCCGCTCACCTGTCTAATAATCATGCTGTTTAATCAGCATCTTGATGCCACATTTCACCTCTACTACTGGCTCTATACAATCTAAATAAACAAAGCCTACTTGTAACTAACAGCAGGGCAGACATATGCACAATTCCACCAAAGTACTGAAACTCTGAGAGCTGGTGTGGCGTCGGCCTTTAGTGTGTGTTTACTCTGGCACGTTAATGTTAACCTGGGGCTGTACGCTCTGTCTAACCATAACTGTTTTTTGGACCAAATTGAAGCTGTCAGAAACAAGTCGACCTGCACATCTGATGTGGTAACCCAGGCCACAAAACCGCAGGTAATTCTGTAAAATGTCAAAAAAACATTAGATTTGAAAGAAAATATCTTCATACGATTAGATTTATTGGTCAAGGTCATTGTTTGAAAGGTAGCCAGGTGATTGTCTGCAAGAAAGTAAAGGTTTTGTCATTAGGTGTAAAACAGCTTCTTTGTTACACCGCAGTGTCATCTATTACACTGAATGACAATATGTGTGTGTATATACAGCAAAATGAATATCTGTATTATATGTAATTGTATTTCAAATAGATGAAAGACATTTAGTGCTTACATATACAGTATATATTCACTTTCACCCTCGCTTTGCCAGAATGCAGGAGTAGATTTCTCAGGGCTAACCACAAGCTACGTATATTTGTTTTGCCATTTCAAAAGAAATGGGAGTAACTCATTGATCGGGTGCATGGAGGCCTTTCGAGCCAAATCTTTTCTCTGCTCACCAGCTGTCTCCGAGCCTCTCCTGGGATTTCAGTGTTATTCTTAAGGAGCATATTGTGCTGTTGTGCTGATTATGGGGATCACGCACATGCACGCACGCACACACACACACACACACACACACACATACACACATTATTTAACTGAAGCACAATTTTTTTATTTTTCTGTTGGTATGCTCGGCTGACCCTGGCAGTAGATACTGCCTGTGACAGGTTTGAACAATTGGATGAAACATACCTGAGGTTAGGTCTCTCACTTCAAGGTCAAGGACTAGTATCTGGTGTTGTTTGTGAGCACAATGAGTTGACTGTATAATTTGAATTTAGGAGCTGCCGGTGGCAGATGAAAAATATCATCCCTGAAAATATGGCTTTAGGACCAAAGGTATAAACAACATTTTATCATGTCCAATTAACAAGCAGCTTAAATAAATCACAGCTGTTCTGTGTGTCACATGTATTAATGACTTTCTTATTGGAGAAATTAATTATTTACAATGCAGAGGCAGAGAATCAAATCACACAGGAAGAAATGTGTTTCAGTGTGTATGTGTTTGTAGGGGGGGTATTCTCTGCAGCAACCATTTTTCTATTTCATGTATTAATAAAACACCATGAACAATGTGACTATGGACTGTCTGATTTTGAATTTGTAACAAAGAATCATCTCTCTGGGTTTTATAAAAAATTATAATAATGGTCCAACTTTGACAAATCACCTTATAAATATTTTATTTGTTGAAGTGTAGGTAGTGCTGTAAAGTGGATCATGTGTATGTCTCATGGGAACCTGTAGTAATTATAGCACAAAAAAACAATACTGTTTCTCCGGGACTATTAAAAGTCCAGGGGCACAAAAGAGAAGGGAGGAGTAAATCATGCTTACATATCTGTCGACTCAGCAGGGATAACATTAAATGAGAAGAGTTGATCTACAGGTCTGGAGATTTTTCTCAATATTAACTGTGTGAACAAATTGACAAGCTGTGTGTAAATGTGTAATCTGTACATGTAAAACCTTGTAAAAAAATATATATATTTTCCAAATATAAAAGGTTATTTCAAAGATGTAAAAGATATGCAAATACTAAGTTAATTTACAAATACACAAACAGCATTTGTGAATATCTTCCTAACATTTACAATTTTTGAACGGGCATTTATGAATCCAGTTTTTATTTCTATATCTCAATTCTTTTAGACACTTGTATCCCTCCGCAAGTAAGTGTCATGTCTTGTAGAATTTGTTAAATATGTTTATGTTGTAATTTATTATTGTATTGTTCGTATGTTAATCATTCGTCAAGTCACCGTGTCTTACGTCCAGTCTTGTCAGTCACTGTCTGTCTTTGCACTTCCTGTTTTATTTTGTACTTACCTCTTGTCCCTCATCCCAGATCCCTTTACTTCCTTGTGTGTCCTCCTGTGCCCACTCACCTCATGTTTAAACAGTCCTGTCTCCACTTGTCTTGTGTCAGTTTGCCTTGTTATGTCCTTGCATCATGATCCAGCGTATCAGCCTTGTATTGAGATTTTTGATAATCCTTTTTGTGAGTTTTTTGAGTTTGTACCATCGTTGTGCAAGTAAAGTATTTGTTTTACACTTTACATCTGTTTCTGGTGTCGTGCATTTAAGTCCTCCTGCCCAGTATCTGAGGTTGTGACAGTAAGAGCATGCAGTCTTTCTATGAGCTGTTTTTTCTTAATAACCTGCAATTTTTAAGATTTCAAGATTATTAAGAACACATATTCACGTACATTTCTGTTTGAGCACGATGATGCTTTTTGAGCAACCTTCAGCTCCCGCTGGGCTTGCCCTGCTTCTTCAGTTGCCAGTTATCTAGGATGAGTTTGCTGTCACTGAGGGCCAGCAAACTCATCCTTTATATTCTTCATTTATTCATTCACAGGCGTAAAAATTCACGAAGCACTTCACATCTTATTAGCATTGTACCCTTACATATGTACAGTAGTTGCAATATCTGTGTAGAACTGCAGTGTACTTAGTTAGCCTACACTGTTTCAGATGCTAAGATAACTGTTGTAAGATATGACAAAGCTACAGCACCCTAAGTTCTTTGATAGTTTAGTTGTTGATGCTGATAGTTGTTATCGTTTAGAAATGTCATGTTGTAATTGTATTGTTTATTGCTTACACCTGTTGCCATGGCGTCGGTAATAATTAATGATTTGGGCTGGAGAAACAATAGTACGGTGTAGAATGTTATACATTGTAAATATTCATATTATATAAATAAATGATTATACAAATGTTCTTCCATTATTTCTACCCATCTAACCTACAAAGAGATAACATTTGTTTTACTTACCATTGCATGTATTGTAATCATTCTGTTCATTTGTTGTTTTCAGCATAATTGGTATTTTCTATCTGAATAATCAGTTGGCAGTTATCATCATTAGTCCTGTACAGCCACTGAGGGCCAGTCAGCTCATTCCTTTGATTTTTCATTTATTCTTTCAGAATAAAACGTATTTTCTAAAATATAATACTCTGAGTCTAACGTCTCAATTCACGAGGTTAACAAAAAAGTTATTATTTCACCATGTTTTCTCCTGAAAAGAAATCCCTTGGGTCCTAGTGTTTTAAATGACATTCTGGTGTAGAGGCTTTAACTTTAATTCCTTGAGTACAATCCAGTATGACCTCTTCTTTTACAGTTATCACATTTAATTGGTAGAAAATATCCATTCTTCTCATTTCCCTGTGATAACTTGAACCAATTGTAAAGTGCTCATCCTCCAGTGAGTGAAGGACATTAGAAGGTGCTGGTGACTGACATCCAGACATCTTTTCACAACCTTTGAATTCTAGAGTTATCCGTAGAATATTATGAGGTTTAACATTTAGACATTTTCAGCACAACATTTAAAAGATGACTTTATAACCATTTTATTGCACACACAAAAAAAAATGGCCTTTCATAAAATAGAAACAATACAAATGCAAATTATAAGTGTACCTACATCTGATCTAACTTAGTAGTTGGCAATTTCAAATCTGGATTTAGAATGCATCATAGCACAGAGACCGCACTGGTGAAAGTTACAAATTACCTTCTAACTGCATCAGATAAAGGACTTGTCTCTGTTATTGTCTTGTTAGACCTCAGTGCTGCGTTCGATACCGTTGACAATGACATTCTACTACAGAGACTGGGACATTTTATTGGCATAAAATGAACCGCACTAAACTGGTTTAAGTCCTATTTATCTGAGCGATCTCAGTTTGTATATTAACTATTAACGATGAATCTTCCATGCAAGCCAAAGTCAGTCATGGAGTCCCGCAAGATTCTGTACTTGGACCTATTCTATTCACCTTATATATGCTTCCTTTAGGCAATATTATAAGGAACCACTCCATAAACTGTAATTGTTATGCGGATGACACACAATTATATCTATCGTTGAAGCCAGATGAAACTAATCAATTAACTAAATTTCAAGCATGCCTTAGGACATTGTGCTGGCCTCCTGCACCATCATAAGGAATCTCTGTGTTATCTTTGATCAGGATATGTCCTTTAACTCTCACATAATACAAACTTCAATGACTGCCTTCTTTCATCTAGGTAACGTTGCAAAAAATCAGGCGCATCTTGTCTCAAAACAATGCATAACAACTCGTCCATGCATTTGTTACTTGAAGGCTCAATTATTGTAATAAAACGCTGTCCCAATAATTCCCTTAAGACTCTTCAGTTGATCCAGAATTCTGCGGCATGTGTACTGACAAGAACTAGGAAATACTGCACTGGCTCCAGGTAAAATCCAGAATAAAATTTAAAATAATTTTTCTCACCTACAAAGCCATTAGGGGTCAGGCACAATCTTATCTTAAAAAGATCATAGTACCTTATAACCCCACAAGAGCATTGCGCTCCCAGAATGCAGAGTTATTTATGATTCCCAGAGTCTCCAAAAGTCTCCCTTCAGCTATCAAGCTCCTCCACTGAGGAACCAGCTCCCAGTTTGTGTTCGGGAGGAAGACACCCTCTCCACATTTAAAAGCAGGCTAAAGACATTCCTCTCTGATAAAGCTTATAGTTAGGGCTGGTTTAGGCTTGCCTTAAACCAGCCCAAGTTATGCTGCAATAGGCTTAGACTGCTGGAGGACTTACAACAAGCTCCTCTCTCTCTCTCTCTCTCTATCTGTATGTATTTATGTCCCATAAATGCATGTTACCTACTTGTCATCCAGGGCATCATCTCTGGAGTTTTTGTGCTTTCTTTTCTTGCAGGTTGCCAAATTGAACTGTTGCGTCTGGATCGTGTATTGTGGCTGCGCTTGTTGACGTGGTCCTGCTTGATGCCCACTGCTACTATTATTATAACTAGTTATATTTCTATTATATTATAGTTGTTATATTGTGTATATTATATATTATATTGTTGTTATTGTTGTTGCTGTGCGGCTCTGTTTGTCTCTCTGTCTCTCTCTCGTTTTCTCTCTCTCTCTCAACCCAACCGCATCTTGCAAATGGCTGTCAAATCTAGAGCCCGGTTCTGCTCAAGGTTTCGTCTGTTAAAGGGGAATTTTTCATTGCCGCAGTCGCACTGCTTGCTCATGGAGGAATGTTAAAGTTTAGGTTTATTTAATTTATATAGCATTTTAAAAAGCAAACAGGTGTTGCACCAGAGTGCTTCACAAAGACAGATATACACCTATATATATGTGCATGTGGAAATAAAAATAATTTAAAGTAGAAACAAGTTTAAACACAATTCAAACACGGATTCAGACAAAAATATAAAAAAAACAGACACACAATTAAAATCCAGGGAATAATAGTGGGTCTTAAGAGGCCTCTTAATAGCATCAACAGACTCAGCCTGCCTCAAGGCTCAGATGTTTCTCAGTATGAGGAAGAGTCAGGTCCAGGCTATGGAGAGACTTGGCAAGATACTTTGCTAAAGCTAAAAGTAAACTGTTTGGGGGGAAACAGAGAGACTAGTTTGGTGACCCAGCAGCTTGGAAACAGAAGAATATGCTGACTGATTTACTGCCGAGCTTCTATCTGGTTGACTGAAGAAGTGATACTGAAGAACGCATTATATGATAATCAGAGGAGTTCTTGGTAAGGAAATCTGGTCCACAGGAAAACAGGATGTGACTCTCTTGGATCCAGGAACTTTAGCCCAGGAGACCTCATAGATATGGCTAGCTGGGCAGCAGACTGATTTAGAGAAATACCCTGCTGCACAAGAAAGCCAGGGCTCGGAAAATCAGTAACATGAGTGTCATCCAACAGGGAGCTGGACTGCTGAGACTCGGGCAAAAGGTTAACCAGGAGGTAAACAAGGGAAATACTTTACAATGGAAGAGTTTGCAGAAGGCAAGCCAGCTAGGCTGGCAGGCTAATAGGAAGAGGGAAGCGTAAAGCTAACCTGAAGTGAAAAGCCTAATTTGTGAGCTACTAGACAGCAGTGATGCAATGCCAGGCTCCTACTGCCAAAGAAAAAAGGGACTGAGCTGGAGTGTACCAGGAAGGTGCTTGCATTGCACTGAAGAGCATGTGTGAATTGTACGTGAATCACATTGCTGATGCAGCATTTCAGGCCCAACATCTTGGTGAGTGTAAACTGTTCAATCCTGTTGCTTCTTACAGTGGTTGAGGTTGTTCATCTGCAAAGAAAATAATTTTCATGTTGCCACATATGTAATACTGAATGGTAAGGTAAATGGCTGCCTGCATTAGGTTCACAGGAAATGTTTTTTTGCAGTCCACCAATTGCTACTTTCTTGTATCACACAGGCTTCGTTGTAAAAAGTGGGTGTAGAAAGCAAGCAGGACTTTGACAGCAGAGACGGAGGCTCGCCTCCTGTGTCCTGTGTGTGGCTAAGGTTAAGGTCTAGGCCACAAAAACATTTTGGTTTGGCTTAAAGAAAGATGGAGGTCTTTGCTAAATACTAAAAAGTAAAAAGTCCACGCTGAAAGACTGATGTGTCACTATTTAAACAAGACCACTATCTTTCCCTGGCTGCTCTGTGTTAAACATAAGCATGAAAACTCACACTTTAGTTGCCACGAGTGAATGTTGTAGGAAAAGATAATGAAATACGTTGACAGGGTTTCACAGATATTTACAGTGTGAACATGTTCGGAGATATGTTTGTTAAAAATGTGTCCTTATTTTGCAAAAATTGTAATCTGGACGGCATTACATTTCTATTAAAATACATTTGTTGTTCCATGTTGCTGTTAAATAGACATATGTCGTTGGGTGTACTGAATGTTTATGCTACTCTGTGTTGGTATATTTGATTATTTTCTCTCTGCTATGCTTTTGATGTTTAAAATGATTTACAATTGCTGTTTGCATATCATATTCATAATCTGTTCAGTTGTAAAGATTGTGGCCTTTAAGTAGCTCATATTTAAATGAAAACATTCATAAGTGCCATTATCATGCCATGTCATTGTCTGATGAGTACAAAGATAATTGTCTGAAAGTCTGTTGACCAAAAGGAACCTCAACAATCCTTCAGTTTCATCTTGATCTCAGCAGTGACAGTATCACTCCCAAAGCAGGAAACCAATTTCTTTTTTGAGCTCAGCAAACCCTCGTGCCATTTAACGAGGGGAAGATTTCAAGGAGTGAGTGTATGAGAGTTATTTGCCTCTTTCTCAAATTACACATCTAAAATGTACAATCATGTCCTCTTTTTTTCTCCACCTCTATGATTTCTGTCTCTCTTCTCCCCACTCCACATCCTTTTTATCAGCTGCCAGCTTGTGACTTGACTGTGGGTGCCACATGGGTTCATTCAGCTGCAGAAGGGTGCAGCAGAAGCGGAATAAATATATAGTCCACATTCTTTTATTATGGCTATAGCTATTCATTCTTTTCTTTTCCACACAAACAGACATATTTCATTAGTTTGAGGCAGTCGAGGATCTTTCAAATAAGTAACTTTCAGCATCCACTGCTTTTCTGCAAAAACAACAACAAACAGCTGTTCAAACAAAGTGATACCTGCCATTTGTTGGCCGGGATTCACTGAGAGTTCACCAGACACACACTTTTTTTTTTTTTTTTATATAAATCGGCCTGCATAGTGGAGCTCACACTTCACATCTGAGACTGGAGTAAGGACGAAGGCAGAAATTAAGAGAACATAAACAATATTGTGAGTGAGATGGCAGGCAATATGAGAGGGAATAAAGAACGCTTCTGAAATGCTTTGGCTTTTTCTCCAGTCTTCTGAAGCAGTTAAGAGTACATTTCCCTGGTGTTCAAAGAAACGCAGCCTTTTGCCTGTCACACAGACAGACATATGTAATCCTAATGTAATGTAATATGGACATAACTGTGGTGTTCAAATGCTGTTAGGCCATCAAGTCTTTTTTAGGGCTAGTAGGAGCAAACAACTCAATACAGTGTGGTGTCTGTCGTGCAGCACATCATTGTCATTCACATTACACATTACACACATTTTAGATTATGTACCACATCAGATTTGCTCTGGGTTTCATCAACATTCAAAGCTTCAGAAAGGGGGGATTCATTGCTCCTTTATGAAGCTTGGGAACACAAATGCTTTGAAATCACTCCTTTATGTATACACATAGGAACACTCAACCACTCTATTATGAGCAGTGAACTTACATTTTGGAGACTTATAAATCACTTTCACCGCAGCATCACAGTCATTACGATGCTTTATGTGGTGCTGCCGTTTTGACGAGGACACTCGATGTGTTTCCATCCACCTGTTTTTATGGACATTTTAAATTTGCGCATTAAAAAAACTTGAGAGGAAACCGTGTGGTTATAAACACACAATTTGTTATAATCCAAAATAATTTTTACTCTAGTGTGGCTGTAGACACACTAGAGTGGGTGTATTGATGCAACAAAGCTCACTAGACATAGTGAATAACATGAAGCATGTGACTTAAACGTCAGTGAAGAGCTGAAAACACGAGATCTGTGTGGAGCGACAAGGAGACTGTGACCTTCACATTAAAACATGAAACGTCATGTTTTCCACACAGTCTTCATCGTTTCAGCTTTGAATGGAGCTCTTTCAATGACCTTGTCTCGTTGTGTCTTCTTCTACTGGAAAGCTTTAATAGCACCAGCTGAAGAATCAGCTCCACCAGCTGTTTATCAACCACCAAACTCATATTAGATGCAAACTTGGCCACAGGTTAAATTATGGTATACTACATTAATAAGGCTACATGCTATCCATGAAATCACTGGAGTACAACCTCTACAAAGTTAAATCACTGGAGGTCGGCAAAGAGGGAGTCTGAGAACGTCACAACAGTTTGATCATTTCTTCAGAAGACCAAACGTATAAACCTTAGGGCAACCCAAAAAGGACTCTAGAGTTTCAAAAGAACTACAGAATATCTTTAAAAGGAAAGCCCAGTTTATTACAATTTACATAAATGTCTTTATTGGACAGTTCTGCAAAACATTAACAACAGTATCATTAAAAACACCTGGTTCAGGTCAGGGAATGTTGGTGGTTATGGATAATAGAAAAGGTCTGTGGCGAAACACAAACTCTGGTGTCCTACATGACACACCACACTTCTACCCCCCTGACCTCCATGCCTCACTACTTACAGGGCACAGTGGAAGTTGGTAGTGGATGTAAATTGCGTGGTGCAGAACTGTGCAATAAAGACAAGTTACTGAAAACCTGAGCAGTGAGACTATCCATCCATAATAATAATAATAATAATAATAATAATAATAACAATAATAATAATAATAATAATAATCACTGACTGCACAGGTAAATCTGGAGAGTGCAGAGCTACGGCAAGTACAAAGTTTAAGCAGGAAGTTAGGTTGTGAACTGTGACAGTCTGGTAAAAATTGTATTGTTTGCTTTTGTTTTCTCTTCCAAACAAGTTTGACTAACCTGTCAGCTTGTTTACAACCCAGAGCGTCTGACTGCTCATGTCTGTTGTCCTATTAGAGATATTTTAGCAACGTTGCAAAGTGTTATCAGAACAGATAGAAACGATGGCCCGAGCTGCGAAATCAACATTTGGACATTGTATGCTCTTAACCAAACCATACAAGTATATAAGAAATATGTAGGTTAGTCTAGTTCTACGTTGTGTACCAGCATCAAAGGCAAAGGTTGTTCCAGTGACTGGTTAGCGCTGGGATCTGGAAGGAGTAAGCTGATTAGTAGTTGCCCAAAACAGACCTGGAGGCCAGTTCAAAAGCTGTCAAGAGTGGTGAGCTGCTCAGTTAATGAGCTCTATGCAGCAATCCAAATAGATTCATCAGACCCCTGCTGAGACTGGCCAAGTGAGAGTTAGGGCTCCATTATCCTATCAATCCTTCAGCTGGGGTTCATCCACCTGTCTAAGTGCAGTCGGGCTCCTGGGGAGCGAGGGCACGGACACAGCTGAATAGCGCTGATTACACGGCTCTGCAGAAGCATTGCACTCTAATTATAGACAAGCATGCACTCACATTCAGTTGATTTCATTCAAATCATTGATCCTAGTCATGCGTTTCTCTGATGTGACAGAGAGGTGGAGCTCTGCGTCCTCTAATCAGAAGACTCTGGACCCTCACAGGAGGGTGAAGGACACTGGGAGGTTACTGCAATTATTTCACATTGCTCCACAAAGTGCACAGATTTCCATATACATAATTAATGAGCAGGCTTTCAAATTAGACATAACAAAAAGCTATGATCAATCCCGGTCATCCACACTCGCATACACCGAGCACATGCATAACACCTTCCTATCTGAACTGAACGTTCTTCCGTTAAATACAAAAACATTACAGCTCCATCCTGTCTATTGCAGAAGAATGAAACCTCCCTCTGGTCTGTCACATGGCTGCTCTAATGAGCGCTATGATGACCCACAATGGCTCTGGGATGGAGAGCAGATAGATTACACCACATATAATGGACTCATTTCTCATTGAAGGGATGTTTTCCATGGGCAACTCCAGAGATGAGAGAGGTTACTGATGAGGACATAATGTCAGACATGGTTGATTGATAGTACAATGAATGTGGGTTTGCATCTAATCTAGCAGGAAAACACTGCCACTAAAATCAGAGACTTTAAATAACCACCGTATTCAGTGGTAAGTATAACAAAAGGACAAACTTTATTAAAAGGTTAACAGCTCTAGCCACAATTCATAAAAAGGGATGAGGTTACAAACCAGGGATGACATACGGGACACTCTAAGACTTCCATTAAGTTGTGAAAACCACAATACACAAGAGTACCAACTGAAGAACCCCCAGTCGAACATGGCACGCCATCACTGTCAAAATCATACGTAACACTGAACGGAGACAGCAACTACGACAACCGCCCGCCTAAACCCAGCTGACCTCCCTGCCCACACTAATAAATCACATATGAAACACATAAACATAGATACAACAAATTGTTTTAAAGGTGAACCTAACACGCCCAGTTGCCTTAACCCTATCCTGGCTCTGAGCTTGGGATGCTGTTTATCACTGGGAAAGGGCTTCGTTGCACAGCATGGACAGGACTCTTGTCAATCGTTTCTTCAAAGACATCTGGCCCAAAGTTATCTTTAACACAAAAATTTAAATTTTCTTCAATGCCATGACAATCGGGCACATTTATTTTCCTTTTTTACACTGTTAGATGTTGCCATAACTACACATTTAAGAGGACGTTGTAGTAAAGTATAACTTTTCCTCTTGTCATATAGCAATCACCTTGATATTAGTACACACCACACACCCTGTACCTGCTGTTTGATGAGGTGTTCCTGGACCCACCAGACTCTCCTCACAGTGTGAGAAACAATCAGAGGAGGAAGTTATTGCTGGAGAGGTGTCTCACTTCAGCCAAGCGATGGCCTCAAGACAACACAGCAGCCAGCAGCATCAGGAAAGTCTCTGGGGTGAATTCACAAAGAATGGATTGCCGCTACTGATCCATGAACTGTGCATCACTTGCAGCCGCTCTCTGCCCCATCTCAAGGCCGGCCGATAAGAGATGTTGGTCGGTCATCCATAACTACTGTTAATATGAATGTTCTTTAGGACTGTAAGCTATAACGTGCACTTTTTTATGTTTGCATCTAAAGCTATCTTGCAACGAGTACAGGCAGGCTGTGCACTAATCAGGGCTTTCCACAAGGATACGGAGCAGCCAGCTAATTTGGATTCTGGGGCATTCCAATGCCACTATTCCATCATATAACCCAACTAGAGCATTGCGCTCCCAGAGTGCAGGGTTACTTGTAGTCTCTAAAAGTACAATGGGAGCCAGAGCCTTCAGCTATCAAGCTCCTCTACTATGCAACCAGCTCCCAGTGTGTGTTCGGGAGGCAGACACCCTCTCCACATTTAAGAGCAGGCTAAAGACTTTCCTCTTTGATAAAGATTATAGTTAGGGCTGGCTCAGGTTTGCCTTGGACCAGCCCCTAGTTATGTTGCTATAGGCTTAGACTGTCGGGGGACTCACTCCTCTCCTCCTTTCCCTATCTTTCTCGCTCTCCTCCTCTCCCTCTCTATTGATGTGCATTCATGTCCCTTAAATGCATGTTACTAACTCACCATCCGGGGCATCATCCCCAGAGTTTCTGTGTCTCTCATCTGGCAGGTTGCCACTATTAAAGATTACTTCTGGATCATGAATCGTGGCTGCACCTGTTGCCCTGGTCCTGCCTGACACCAGGAAGCCATTATTGACATCCCCCTGGATCCATCTTTTTTATATACGATTGTATTATGTTTTCTGTCGCATAGTCTATCCTGTATTTTTAACTATGTTGTTTATTCTGTACACACGTCACCTATTGCACGTCTGTCCGTCCTGGGAGAGGGATCCCTCCTCAGTCTCTCCCTGAGGTTTCTTCCATATTTCCCCCACTAATTGTGTGGTTTCTTTTAGGGAGTCTTTCCTTGTGCGATGCGCGGGTCAAAGGACAGAGGGGGTTGTATCCTGTACAGTCTGTAAAGCCCACTGAGACAAATGTATAATTTGTGATATTGGGCTATATAAATAAACTTGATTTGATTTGATTTCATACACTGTGTGCACTATTATTAGGCAAGTGAGTATTTTGACCATATCCTAATTTTTATGATATGGTTTCTATTGTTGTTTTCATTCATTCCACCTTTATCTGGTATTTCTTAGTTTGCCTTTGTATGCTTTGTCTGTATTTGTATGCCTTTGTGCTATGTAAATCAAGTTATTGTTCAGCTTCAAATAGTGAAACAAAGCATATCTATTGCCTTGCTTCCATCCAGATGTGTCACGACTTCAGACACAGGGTAGGAGACAGATGTAAAGTGTAACATAAAATACTTTACTGCAAAAAGGTAGTACAAACTCAAAACGCTCACAAGGAGGATATACAAAAGAATCCCAAAATACTGCTGATACGCTGGTTCATGACACAGGGACATAACAAGACAAACTGGCACAAGACAAGGGGAGACAGGACTGTTTATACATGAGGTGAGTGGGCACAGGAGGAAACAATCAGTGGGGGGGGGGCAGACACTGACGGGGAAACCACAGAAAGGCAGGAAGTAAAGGGATCTGGGATGAGGGACAAGAGGTAAGTACAAAATAAAACAGGAAGTACAATAAGAGACAGTGACTGACAGACTGGACGTAAGACACGGTGACTTCACGAATGACAGACAAGATGCAACTAAAACCAACTAAGAATAAACATGAACTATACTAAACATGAACCTGACTAACAAACTAAATAAAATACAATAATAACTACAACATGAACATTTTAACAAACTCGATGAGACATGACAAGATGGAGTTTAGGTTTTAACTGAATATCCAGAAAAGATTCCAAAGAAACTGAATGTTTGCTTGTTTCCATCCATGCCTGTTGTGTGAATATTGCGTGATAAACAGCCGGTGGACAACACAACTTAAAAGAGATTGATTTTGGACTTAGATTCATCAGGTGGACACTAACAAATAAATAAATGCTAATATTTCTCTAAGTCTGCTGGATGTGTAAATACGAGGTTGCCATAACAACTCTACGTATACGACAATAACATATCAGAGATGTATGTGAGGTTCACTTTCCTGTAGAGTTCTGCCCTCAAGTGGCCACAAGACTATCAATGGTGCTTAAAGATGGTCTGACTTATTTTAGTTGAACATATTTCATAAACATATTTCATAATCTTGAAGTGCAGCTCTGTGACTTTGAGAGTCAGCTTCTGTTTCATGAGGGATGATGGTGTCTGCAGGAGGAAAGAAGTCACCCATGGTCCAGAGCTTCTTTTATTCTGATAGAAAGAACTGTGTGTTTGTGTGTGTTTGTCTGTGTGTGTGTGTGTGTGTGTGTGTGGAAATTACACAACAGGGAGAAGGGAGCATTTTCCAGTTGGATGGCAGTGAACAGAGCACCTTGTAACTTCAGGTGACAGCGACTCTCACACCTGCCCTAAAAGCTTTCTGAAATAGATTTTTCCATCAAGGTGACACCTTCACCTCATCTGGCCTGTGCACAGAAACAAGGCTGAGGTGGAGCTGTGGGTGAGACATTGTGTTAGCTGGTCTCTGTCTGTCTGCTGCTGCATGCTCTGTTCTATACAGTTACTGTGATGGGACATTTATGTTGTTCCGGGTTACAGTGATGTGCAACAGTATCAATCAGCTGAATCTGAAAGTTTCACTGGCCAAGAGTGTCCACTCCAGAGAGAAAAGTCTAAAGCCCTGCTCAGGGTGGACTGTGCATTACACTGCAGTGGACAGAGCCAACAATATGGGAAAAGTTTGGCTTCATCATTCCTAACTAGAAAAAGGTGCATTCTCTGGGAGCACGAGTGTGCTCAGTTTGCTACATTTCAATGTTTCTTCTGTATAAATGGAAACCTTGGGGTGATGGTGGCACCAGAGGAAAGCTCACCATAGAGACAGAGATAGATCAACCTCTGATGACACTGACACCAACGTGCATGGCTGCCATGTTGTAGGAGTTTCCAAACGTCAGGGCCATCGGAGGTCACCACTGTCCGAAATGTTCCAATCCAACAGATTTAAAGTGTAATGAATGTGCAGCTTGTGTCATATGGGCTTGAAGGAAACTTTCAGTGTATTACAATTTATTTCCGTAGTTCTGAATTGTATAGTGTACCGAGCGATTACAGAGTTTACCTGGGTTCAGGGAAGCCTGCGGATTTTCTTGGTGCCAATCAACGCATTGAGCATATTGTGTTATGTTAAACCTGCAATAACCTATTTTGTGTGGCAGCTGTAAAATGATGTACCATCTCCTTTGAAGTTGATATGTGGAGATGATGCTAGCAGTTGTGTGTTCACATGATGAATGTCAGTCCAACACTCTCTCCGTTAGCTCTGTGTTTAGTCTCCACCTCCTGAGGGATATCTCAGTGTGGATCTCGTCGGATCTAAGAAGCTAAGCAAGAATGGTCCGTGGCTGGTTTCCGAGAGGACATTGTTAGACTGCCTGAAAAGGCTGATTATTATTTACAATAAACTGTTTGTTTTTTTCCCCCCAACCCTCTCCCCTTCTGTCGAGTGTGAGCAGAGAAGTCTCACACTCAGCTGGTCCTAACTTTGTTACATTACATTACATTTAGCTGACGCGTTTGTCTAAAGCGACATACAATAAGTGCAAACAATCATTAGGATACAACTCTGAACACTAAGAATCTGGCAAGTACATTAGCTTCAAATTTAAGTGCAGTACAATAACTTCAAATAAGCCAACCAATTGAAGTGCTACATACAGAAATAAGAATTTTTTTCATTTTCTTTTTCATTTTTGGCCAAGGTGCTGGTGAAACAGGTGGGTTTTCAGTCTGCGACGGAAGGTGTGGAGACTTTCTGCTGACATGATATCAATGGGCAGCTTGTTCCACCATTTTGGAGCAAACAGGCGGGTTTTATTTGGGTCCCAGAACTGTGTTTGTGTGCTGCTGAGCAGGCACTGGACAGGTTCTTTTTACAGCTTTTACTTTAAAACAAACGATGATGAGTGGAGTAAAAGACCCCAATACATGAGTGGTTCAAAATGTCAAAATATGTAAAGTTTGTGTGTACTGTAAGTGTATTTTGTTTCATGTTTTTTCTTTTGTTATTTATACAGAAAAGAAATTAATAAGTAATACATTTGAATATGTTGTGTGTATATGGTTAGAACGTTGAAAGTGGTATGTTTAATGCATATACTGCATATTTGGACTTTGAGTACTTTAAGTGTTAAGTTACCTAACTTTGTGTTGCTACTAGTGAACTTATTCAAATACTGTCCGATGGAGTTGTAATTTATTGTCTAACCTTCCGTTTATTTTCTTTCCTGTTCAGCTCTTACATTGGTTTAATTAAGTGCAGTACACCTAAAATCATTAGACACAGTCAAGACTTTCATTTATTTCACCTGGACACTGCAAAGCCCTGAAAGTGAATCGAGTGATAATTCTCTCTGGGTTCATCACCTTTCACACACAGTCATATGATCCCTTATTAGTATAACAATGTTAATTGTAGCCGCTTCAAATATTTGATCAACATGCACGTGCATTTTTACTTTCTTCATTCAGACAACAACAGTGTTGGGAACTCACATCATGGCAATTGGGGCCGTGAGACTCAAATTCCCAGGATCCTCTATGGGTTCGAAAACCCTACATCACTTCCGTCTGCAATCGGAAGTGCCCTAAACTCCACCTGAGGACTCAATGTAGAGTAGTTGGTTACTGTATCCTGTGACCCATGACATCACCGGGTCAAGACAAGTGGAAACGGCGATCCGTCTTTCTCCTCTGGTCTTCCTCGGTCCCATGGCGGTTCCCCGCTCCTCGCAGCCTGCTGGAAACATGCCACCTCAGCTTGCCACATCGGATGGCTCTCTGATCGCTGGACTCTCTTCTCTTCAAAGACTTCCAGTTAGCCAGCACTGCTAATCTTCAGTAACAAGTTTACTTATTGTAACTTGCTTTGGACAAAAGTGTCAGCTAAATGAACTGTAATGTAATGTAGTGCGTGCAGTGGCTCTCCACAGCCGGCTAGGTTTCACAATAAAAGCAACAAACACGTGCTGCATCTGTGTGTGTGCAGTGAACTAATATAAGAAAATGATGAAGGACAGTGATTGCATTCTCAGAGCCATGGGCCTCCAACATGTGTGCTTCACTCTGAAAGGATTGTGCTGATCATGACTGGCAGCATTACTAAGAATACTTAAGCTTCACACATCAGCGGCTGCTTGTGTTGAGCATGAAAAGGTCCCACTGCAGAGAGCGGCAGAGAAAAGAGAAACTTCTATTAGGCTCCATTGTGCTGTTATGAAATATCTGTTCCCACCTCAAAGCCATGGAGGCTCCTCTAACTAAGCTCTCATTTTCATCTCAATGTGCAGCGCTGTGGGAGGCAGGAGGACTCAAAACTCCAGCTGTCGCCTTGACAAGACGCCTTCCATTTTCTATTTCAATTTGATGTTTCTAATCTGAGCTCATTCACATTACAGACATGTACAGCTCAATGAGCTTTCTGCTTCCAAAGAGAAGGCTTGTATGTGTACATACACACACACACACAAACACACACACACACTGGACACGATGCTGCAGATGAACTTACACACTTCATCTCTCTGGAATACCCTCCTGTTTGGTGAGTGATGTTCATTATCTGTGTACAGCTGCTTATGTTTACTGGCCATGTCGGTGACAAATCCTGCATAAAATATGGACGCAGTCTCCGTGACGTCACCCATTGGTTTCTGAAGAGCAGCTCCAGCAGTGACGCCGCCGTCTTACTCCCGGCTAATCTAAAAATAGGCAAAGAGGCGGCTCGTGGATGGAGCTGAGGCGAGCCCGGGTGACACAGCAGAGCAGACAGCGAGCAGCCTGAGACACCACCCACCTGTCGCTCAAAGCGCCCAAGCCCCCAATTATAACAATAATATTAATATGCATATAGCACTTTTCAAGCTTAAGCACACATAGTTAAAAGATGGTTATTTTTAACATTTTAAACCAACTGTTTTGGATTTCTAAAACAAACTATACATTTCAAACACTAAGTTCAGTGTCCAGTTTATTAGGTCCACCCAGCTCCAACTATTACAGTCTAATACAACAATATAATGAAGGTTATAATGTTCAGTTGGTGTTCAAACTGTATTTGAGAGGTGTTATGCTCAATATCAACATCTTCATAAAGGATTTAATCTAAGTGTACCTAATAATCTGTTAACTGTTTTAAGGTTTTCTTTACACAGAATAAAATCACTGCAGGTCAGTTATCTAGGTCATTTTTGCTGTTGTGTTTGGTTTTAAATGTCCATAACTTTGAGATAGTATCCGTTATTTCCAAGATGTTCCTGGGAAGGAGCTCTGCAATTCTATGGAAAATGGAAATGGTGTTTGATTGGTTAGTTAGTTGCCAGGGTAACGAAGGAGTCTTTTAGTCGGCTCATCACGTAAAGATAGCTCAACATCTATGAAGAACAAAGTTTTAAAAAATTTTGAGATTAACGTGCATTTAAATGGAGCCGTTCTTTCAATTACGTTTCTGTTGTCAATATAAGTAGTGACTCATTTTTACTTGTTTCCGGGAAACTTCCCATCAGTAAATCACAGACCCATGAAGTTGAGTGTTGCCGGTTTGGCATCGCAGTTCTTGTGGGGGCACAAGACTGCAATGAGTTTGTTGAGGGAGGAGCTGGAGGAGGGTTCGCCCAATACGACTCCAGGCCACTGACAGAACCTCCTGCTGTCCATACAGGCTCATTCACCATCAGTCAAAAAAGCAAATTCTTTAATTTACATTATTCTGTCATAATGATCAAGCGTGAACAGCAGACGCTAAGTGTAGCTAGCTGGTTGCACTGACTGCATTAAGTGAATGTTAACACGCCAGTACCAAAGTCTTATTTAACTAAGTACAGCACTAATAAATAGATGGTATTTGGAACTCGAGATGCATCTGCATTTGCAAACATTAAGTTAATACCAAGACGCACACTTCCTCCACATGTTTTTATACTGGACGTGTATCATAGAAGACATTCATCGACAGCTATACTGTTTTTAAAAGGGTTTATGTCACTGCAGAACCATTCATTTAACACCATCAGAGAATCAATCTCTGTAAATCAATTCCTGAAACCTTTCATAGTACAGTAAGCGTACCCTTTTATTTTCACCCAGGTTTGTCAATGCAATGCAGGCTTGTGTTCATTCTCACTCCTTGAAGCCACCTGCCAAACCTGCATGTATTATTGAAGAAAAAACCCGCAAAAATAAAGCTCAAATTCAATTCACAACTCTGTACTTTTTACATCTCAGTTTGACTGACACACAACCTCTACATGGCAACAGGACTTCAAATGAAACAGTTCCTGTCCTCACAACATCATGACTTTAACCACCAGTCCTGCTGTTAATGTGATGTCAGACAGTAGGGCAATAACTAGTATTTCACTATTTTAAACAATGTCATTATTTAAAGCAAAGAAAGGTTAAACACTGAACCCAAGTTGTCAAATAAAATAGAAATCTTTATTTACCAGACCTGAACACAACATTTGTTCTTTGCCAATTAGATGGAATATAACTTAAAATGTTTTTATTTCATGTCCACATGACATTCAGGGTTAAGAAAAACAGAGTGGATGAGATCTTCCCAGTGTTCACCGATAACTCAGACACCATATTCTAAATGATTTGCATTTAAAAGCACAAAGTAAAGTTAAGTGATTGCATTACATTAAATACAGAGGAAAAACCTGCAATGAACTAAACATTTCCACATATAGCAGTTGTAATTGATGTTAACAGTTTCACACAGCATTATTACATCTGAACATTTCCTCACAAGCATCACTATATTGAGTAGATGCTCGCCACACAGGTGCTTGTGACAAAGTGAAAGCTGTTGTACAATGAGAGTTCAGTCGGAGGAGTGTTATTTATCCAACAATCACAGTGTCGTCGTCTATGAACTCGTAGTAGGGAACCTCCAGGTTCAGGGGGGCGGGGCCTTTCCTGATGCGGCCTGAGGCGTCGTAGTGAGAGCCGTGGCAGGGGCAGTAGTACCCTCCGTAGTCGCCGGCGTTTGCGATGGGCACACAGCCCAGATGAGTGCACACCCCGAGGACGATGACCCAGCTGGGCTTGATCACCCTGTCATTGTCGTGCTGAGGGTCGCGCAGCTCTGCCACATTCACGCCAGCTTCTGTGGCGATCTCATTTTCTGTGCGGTGACGGACGAACAGCGGTTTGCCTCTCCATTTGAAGGTCATGTTCTTGCCTTCGGGTATGTCGGTCAGCTTGACTTCGATCTTGGACAGCGCCAGGACGTCAGCTGAGGCGCTCATGGAAGAAACAAACTGACTGACCACCGTCTTGGCAGCATAGACGCATACCACGGTTGTGGCGCCAGTGACCAGGTACGAGAAGATTCTTCTGGATTCACTGCTCTCCTGGGAGGACTTGCTGGGGTCGAGCACCTCTGGGCGCCTGTAGTCAGAGAAGTCCGGTATCCTGATGTCTGTGTGGGAAAATCGGACTCCTGCACAGCCTGCAGACGAAAACAATCAGCTCATCAGTTAGACTGCATTGATAAATATGGTGTACACTAATGGTCAGTGTACACAGGGTCCAGCTCCACATGGAGACCAAGCGCTGCCAGTCTAGTCCTTGAGAGTGCGGCTATTTGCGCAGGAGCAGCTCGCACTCCTTAAGCCCAATATGTATTTGTCAATGTATATGAATGTCTGCATTTATTAGCAACTGTCTTGACTTTAACTACACTTAAATGATGCATATCATTGTTTCTGACTTCTCTCTCATATATATATTATTTGGACTTGATATGTTGTTGGAGTTTGGTGTTAGTACGAAGTGCTGTCCCTACTGTATATTCTTTCGTGGCGCACTGTCGTGAACTGCAACAGACCATCACAGTTAGTCCATGAACGAGGCAAGTGACTGTGGTTAGTTCTTCAAAATGTCTGTAGTAACTGCGCGACAAGTCGAGTGTATTAGTGTTAGAGTGTTATCTAAACTATTGAAGTCAGATGTACAGAACAAGTGAAGTGGAGATAAAGTTGGCAGTAGTCTATAGGTTACAAACAGGCTTGGTAGTGCACAACACGCTAACATGTTGACGGATTCTGTGTTTTTATGAGGAAATCTCTAACGGTTTACGGCATCAGTACCCAGGATATTTTCATAAAACTGAATACCCCGCCAATCCTGAGCTGATAGGCAGAATCTAGATTTGGGATGATCTAAGCATTTTTCCACACATCAGCAATTTAGAGTAAATGAGTTCTCAGTTAAAACACAGCATTCTGGAGGTACTGAACAGCGTATGAGCCACAGACCACACAATAAGACTAAGAATAGAAAGCATGTCTCGAAGAGTCATCAGAAGAACATAACTAAATGTATGACATAAGGAAGGTCACAATGGCCACAATATAAAATCTGTTCAGGTTGCAACTATGACCACAGTGTTTGTAAAAATATTAGACAGGGGAAATCATTATCCACCTTTTATCATTGCACTTACAAATAAACGTTAATGTTACAGATTGCAAAACAAAACAAGGTGACATGGGGACACTGAAGGTAGCTTCCGGAACACCGGCTTATGTCTTTGAAACGGCTAACGTTACCGTTCCTTGATAACGTGGATGAGGGCAGACTGTCCGAGCTCCACAGTTTATGTTCCGACCCACAAAGATGCGGTCGGTCCCAAACACACGAGTAACGTTAAACATACTCATCGTTGACCTCAAGAATAGGCCGCTCTTTAGCCAGCTAGGCTAACAGGATGCTAACCAACAACCTGGAAGAGTATGCTGCTAACGTTTGCTAAGCTAAGTAAGTTACGGCACTCACTGGGTGCTCACTTTAATAAATGGTGATAAATGTGACATGACAGCACATACATAGCGCGGGGAACTTTTAAGGCACACAGAAAGTTGACTTACTCAGCCAACGCTAGCAGTCAATGACTTACTTACCATTTATGCTAACTGTCACAGCAGGTCCCGTCTTTGGACTTTGGCCGTTAAGCGATTCACGGCACAGGAACTGTTTTTTCGGGTTTAACAAAAACTTCTCTCCCTTTACAACAACCCCGGGTACCAGAGCTTTCAGGGGGCCAGCGACGGTAACAGCTGTAGCCTGCATGTAAGGGGAAAATGCCCCTGACCGGGCAGCTAGAGACATCATGTCTGCGGCTAACTCCTGCTACGACCTTGTGTTGTCTTGACTGTGGAAGAAACGACATGATGTAACCAAGTGCGTAATTACGTCACATGTATTTTTTACGTAAGTCAGCGAACTACTTTTTTTTTTTTTACCTGACATAATTTATTTTCTAGTTAAACACTGCTGCGAGTGTTGGAGTGAAATGGAAACAAGCTTTTTTTTTTTTTAATAAATTGTATCATTTTAAACAATACAATTTATCTTTCAAAAAAAGACAAAAACTTAAGTGTCAAATACAATTTGACAAAAAGACAGGACTAAACAAAACTATATACATAAGGCTAGCACGTAACATGTAATAAAGACATTTAAGGCTTTACAAATGTCTAATGTTTTCATTGCTTTAGTTTTCTTCAGTCCATGTAATGTGTCAATATAGTGTCTGATTATTAGCTTGACTTGATATGGTTCCTTTTTAGTTCATTTGCATTTATATTGTATTTTCCATATAAAATAAAGAGGTTTAAATTAAACAATCTTTTACAATCAATATCATTTATATCATAAATATTCTTTACCAAAATAATGAAAAGCATTCACAAAAGCATGCCCAATTAAAAAAGTTTAATCATTACGGAGACATTTAACAACACAGTTCTCAATAAACGTATATCAAATTTCGTCTCCATTTCTTTAATGAAAAGATTGAATTTCAAGTCGACCCTTTTAGTTGGCTTTTTGCATATTTTAATGCCCAAGTATGATACATCTTTATGGGAAAAAATTGCCGGAAATGAAATAAAATGCTGCCAATTAGCAGATGATATAACAATCTTCTTACATGATAAAAAAGAAGTAAAAAAACTAACTTTAAACATTAAAATATTTTATCTTTTTGCTATCGAGGACAGGCCGAATGATTTGGTTGAACTATGTGGTATTCCCATAAAAGATGACCAAACTACATTCATGGGACAATATGGGACAAGTGCCCTTGACATTGATTAACTTTATTTTTTAATATGATAAATATAATTATTGAAAATATTATTTCTTCTATTTGCATTTCTTAATGTTTCATCTTAGTTTTTCCTATTCACATTTCATGTCAATTTAACTCAATGTGTACATTACATTATTTTTTTGTGTTTTTGTTTATGTATATTTCTTTTATTAACTAACATTTCTGATTTTGGTTGTCATGTCGCCCATGTTCTTTGTGACACATGTTCTTAATAAAGTTTGAGGGGAAAAAGGTTCTGACATCAAGAGATTGTATCTTACATTGTTAAATAAAAGTGAAAACTAAAACCCATGCTGTAGACAATCCAAAAATCAATTACTTCACATAACTATATTAGTATAAACCAATATGCCATAGGAAATACAGCTGATAAATACTTTAAACAAAAACCTACATCATAACAATGACGTTTAGCAACACTCCCCTGTTGGCAGACCAATGAAGATAGAACAATGGTGTTCACAGGTTTGTTGTTTCAGTAAAATTGCTGTGTGTGGAGAAACCATGAACATACGGTAGTCATGAAGTATTCAGGAACATGTTTAGCATTTGAGAGACTAACTAACTAATCCTTCCCATCGTAGATTTTACAGACTGTTTATGTTTCATTTGCCAAAAACAAAAAAAGCTTCAGAACATCACAGCCTCTGTCTATCAATCACACAATCAAAATGCAATATAAGGATGTCCATTCACTTCACTTCAGCAGAAAGTGAGGTGGCTTACAATTTAATAGTTTTGGAAATTTTTGTGAATATATTTTGTGGTGAGTGAGTGTGTGTGTGTGTGTGTGTGTCATTTAGTTTGAGACTGTGAAAGGAAGTTGTGTGTGGATGTTAGTATGATTACAAATCTTCTATGCTGTTGCTGGTTACTGTAAAATGATGTCCTCAAAATCCTAAAACTCTGAAAGAAAAGTATTACATGTATATATCAAAATAATCACACAAGTATTGAGATCAAAATAATAATGGTAATTAATAAACAAAGGCACAACTACTTTTCTTCTTCTTTTTTTAATTTTTTTTTTAAAGATACCTTGTATCAGAGGAGCGTACGTTGCTGGTATCTATTAGTTAGATATAGAAAGAAAAAGACAGCAAATAAATAATGAATGTCATTAATAATATTTTTTAAAAGATCATTAAACAATGGCTGGTCATCACAAAAACAAAAATACTTTTTCCCACTTAATTGTAAAACTATGCACACACACACACACACACACACACACACACACACACACTCACACACACACACACAGAGATGGTTAACTGCTACCATGCAAGCTGACGATCTGACCACCAGGAGCAATTTGGTTCAATTGAGTGCCTTGCCCAAGGACACTTTGACATGGGGACTGTAGAGCCAATGATTGGAACACCAACTCTGTGATTAGTTGATGACCTGCTCTACCTGCTGATGGTCAAACAGCTGAAAGGCTTTAGAAACCAAGAACTATTCACACAGAAACCAGTGGTGCCCCCAGAAAGTTTTTAATAGTGGTGGCCAGATGGGTCCACTGAAAATCTTGGGGTGGCACACCAAAATCAAAAGCCATAGCTGAATCTCAGGAACTCTATTAGAGCAGCAAACTGTGGCCCTAGACCCTGGACCTTCAAAAGGACCAAGGGACCACATATTGCAAACATCATTCAAACAATAAAGCGATAAAATAATAGTGCCTATGTAACGTCATATTAAAAGGTTTCTTAGCCTTAAATGGCTTCAAAGGCCATTCTGGAAAACCAGGCAGAAATCTGGCTATATAACATCAACATTTAATGACATGTAAAACGCCAGAATTATTTTACTTGATAACAAATGATACAAGCAAATCATATTGAACAATTTAATATATGTTTAGCTGGAATGAAAGTAAAATGTCTAGAATATTAGATTATTTTAAAATCGATACAATCCTACGCCAGTGTTTTTTTTGTGTTTGTTTGATCTTAGACATACTTTAATCTCAATGTAGGGTTCATATCTGCCTGCCAGAAGTACAGGCAGCAATGTCATACAAACAAGTTACATGTAGATAGATGTCTCATACTGACCAGCCAACACCTTGTGACGTAAAATAATTTTTCACTTGAGCCATTTATTGCCATAGCCATTTCATGTCCATGGCAGAGAAATGGAACTGGGAGTTAGTGGGCGGTATAGGCCGCATATCACAGACATAGGCTAACTACTAATAAGTGTGCATATATTTATTTTTTGTCAAGTAGGTGTCATTTCAAGAAGGGAAACCACTCACTCTTCCCAGGTCTCATCAGGGATCTGTATCCCCAGCTCATTTTCCCATGAAGTTTTGACTGTTATCATAGAGGGGGGATTGACAGATTCTAATGAATTAGTGTGACACATCAGGACCAGCATTTTGGAGAGGGCACCCATCTAGAATGGAGGGTGAAGCACTTTCAAAAGAATGTAAGTGTTTCTGATTAGCAAAAACCTGAAAAAATGACTCCTACAAAGTTTATACAATTCTCGCAACTGAGTAAAGGTTTCACTCCTGTAAAGGTCACCAATTGTGTGAATACCCACGTCTCTCCACTGTAAGAATCCCTTATCAAGCTGTGATTGCGGGAATGAAGGATTACCAGCTATGGGTAGCAGGAAGAAGAACAAACTAATTCAAAATGTATCTTAATACTACCATTAGAAACAAATGTATCTAAAGCAACTGGAGATAGGATCACTGCGCCCAAACAGTTCCAGCTGCAGCAATTGAGGGGGTTCAGCTGAGTTATCTAACCACATTAAAATGATTTGAAATATTGGAAGCCCTATAATAGAGACAAAAAACAGGGAGAGTAAGCCCACCAGCTGTTTTGGTTTGCAGAGGTGAGCTTTTTTTTTTTTTTGCAATCCCAAATAAAGAGGAGGATAACAGAATCTAAATGGTAAAAAAATGATTTCGGCAAGAACTTGGGGAGTCACTAGAAGAGGTACAGCAGCTGGATTAGGAATGTGTTGGTCCTACCAATCAGTGAACAAGGGATTAATCTCAAACATTAATTGTTAGCCTGCAATTTGTCCACAAGAGGAGGATAGTAAGCTTTGAAAAGAGAGGAAAACTCTGTAGGTCCTTTAACCCAACAGGCATCAACTCATGTTTGCCCCAGTTAACCCTGGAACCACATAAAGTCCCAAACAAGCATATTTTTTCCAAAATAGCTGGGAGACAAGATTGAGGTTTGGTAATAAACAGCAGGAAGTCATCTGCATACAGGGAAATCGTATTTGGTGCATCTGTGATGTTGAAGCCATGAATATTTAGAACTGTGCGAATTAACTCTGCAAGAGGATCAATAGCCAGCGCGAACAGGAGGGGCGAGAGGGGACAACCCTGTCTTGTACCCCTAAACAGGCTGAAGTGAGAGGATAACATTTCATTTCGTTTTTATACAGAAGTTTAGTCCAGGCCATAAATGTATCTCCTAATTTAAAATTTTCCAACGCTGCAAATAAATAGGACTATTCTACCTGGTTGAACATCTTTTTGGCATCAAGAGATATGACTACAAGGTCCCTCAGACTGGACTTGAATGATAAATTGTATTAAAAAGACATCTTAGGTTTGAGAAGGAGTTTCTACCAGGGATAAATCCGGTCTGATTCGGATGAACCAGTATGCCCATATACCTTTTAGACCTATTTGCTTAGACAATAGCCAATATTTTCTGGTCCACATTGAGAGAAATAGGCCTATATCTTTAACTTCCTCCAGGTCCTTGCTCTTTTTCGGAATAATTGTTCTGACAGCGTCATTAAGCGTTTGTGGCAAAGACCCATTTTTCGAGGGACTGAGAGAACCTTTTAAACATATAAGTTGCGAGTGTGTCAGCATATGTTTTGTACAGCTCGCTCGGGAACCTGTCAGGGCCTGGGGTTTTGCCTCCTTTTAAAGTTTTAATTGTTTCTTTTAGCAGTAAAGAAGAAAGTGTGCTCAAAGTATTTATTGTATATTGAGGTTGTTCCCAACTAACGCTTCAAACTTGTAGAGAATTTGATCAAATCTCTACAGAAATAAGCAATGTGTATGTGATTGAATGAACAAACACTAAGTGGATTTCATTGAGGACCTTCCAAACTAAATGCCAGTATATAAATCATATTTACCTCAACTGTTCACGTAAATTAATACTTCTAATACTAATAAAAATCTGTAAGCAGAGCTTGATCAATACGCATCATCAAGGAACCACTCAAGCTTCTTCATACAGTGGAGAAGTGACGCTGTATTGTCTTATGATCAAGCCATAGACAATACCTTCACATGATGTCTGTTATGTGAAAGACTACATGACATTCTTAAAGTTGTTTATGTTTGCAGTTTAAGTATTTCCAAATGTGAACCATTTTGTATTTTTTATTTGGGACCAACAGTGTAGTATTTTTTTATAAATCTTAAATTTCTGTATTAAAAAAATTACATCTCTTTATATTTAGCTCGATTATTATTCCTGTACATGCAAGCAATGCATATAAAATAGAATAGTTCTGATGTTTGTGAATGTGCTGTACGGTTTCTATCATCAGGGCCCTGTTCCAGAAAGTGGGATAAGTGAAAACTCTGAGTTTTTTAAGCCTGAGATGAGGGAAACTCTGGGTTTTCAGTCTCAGAAAGAGAGCTAACTTAAACTCTGGGTCAGTTACTGCGAACCAACACAGGTGAACATCATCAGTCATCAGGCACTCGGGAATTCCTCCCTTTGAGTATCCACAGGGAGATGAAATCCTTCCCCCACACTTCCTAACTACAGTATTCTTACTAAAAACATAAAAAAATGTAAAATGAAAAAAACACTAAATAACTAAGAGAGGCAGTTACCGTGGTAACTAACTCTGTGGACCTAACCGGCTTACTGGCAGGTTTTATTCAACAAACCTTGAGTTTCTCTCTGTATTCTCCCTCTTACAGTGCCAGACACGTTGTTGTATTTCCTCATCCTTCAGTCTCTATCAAAGCGCTTATCGGAGGTTTACTGTATGTCAGAATCAAAATCCTGGTTGGTTTGTTGCTCAGGACTTTCTGAAGTTACCTCTTGTATGCGCTGTCAGATATTTCTTTGAACATTCAAATATTACACAGCATCGAATCCCCCTCAGCTCAGAACAAAACCTCTGCATAAACTGCATGTTCTTTTTGCTAGTGGAAGTTATTTTCTTTATAACTTCTTTATATTGTGACTGTGCACAGACAGCTTTCAGCTATCAGACAGCTATCAGTTTGTTAGAGCAGTTCTACTGAAATGTTTATTGCACATGTGTGAGATCTCAGTTAAATGGAGGTTTAGACACGTATGATCAATGAATAATTATCTCTGTCACTTATGATGTGATTTATATATTATCGGAGATGAGCAGGATCAAGGTGCAGATGGTAGTAGTTTGAAAGTGAGTTTTTGAAAATAGGCTGCATATAGTGTGAACGTGTTTTAACAGCATTTCAGTGAATCTGTTTAAATGTACTACATTTGTTGAATTAGCTGAAATAAGGTACAATAAGAACTTACTTATCTTATGGCTGAAAAAACTTTATTATACTGAAAGTAAAATAAATACCTGTCAAAATCTCTAATAACAATTCAGCTAAATATTCATGTCATAATCTCTTCAACCTCTTTTTGAACTGTAATAAAACTGACTGACTTTACAGTACAGTTTTTGAGAAGTCAAAATCTAAAAAAAAATGTCAGAATTTCAAATTTTCTAACAACTCTAAAAGAAATTCCTTCATAGGTCAGCTCAAACTTTCAATGCAGTGCTTGTCAAGGTAAACCTGACTATGACCACCTGCATTATGAATTTATTTTACTGTACAGGTTTCGAAAACAATAAATGCAGAGTCAGCTCAAATGTCATAACTCATACACAATTTCAAATTGTAGAACTCTAATAACAAAACATTCCTTTAGAGCAGGGGTCCCCAAACTTTTTCCTGTGAGGGCCACATAACTTTTCCCTTCTCTGATGGGGGCCGGGGTCAGTTTGTAACAGAAAAAGTGTGACGATCACAGGGGTGCCTAAACGTAAACATTTACGTCCTATTAGACCCCGAGACGCGCCCACCATACTAGGAGCCCCGTCAGTCGTGATGCTGGCAAGCTTTGACCAGACTAGGTCCAACTCTTCCATGGTTTGGCATACTTTGCCGAAAATATCCTCCCCCGTTGTAGTCCCTTTGAGACTTTGGAGGGCTGCCAGCTCCTTGCACATCTCAAAGTTTGCGCTAACTCCACGAATAAAAATGAGCAGCTGCGCTGTGTCTTGCACGTCCATGCTCTCATCCAGTGCTAATGAAAAAAAGTCAAATTCTTTCCTCTTCTGCTGCAGCTGGGCATATACATTACCCCCGATTTCTTCAATGCGTCTGGTGATTGTACTCGCCGACAGACTCACGGCATTAAAGACATCTTTCTTCTCGGGACACACCTCTTCCGCGACAGCATTCAAGCATTTCTTGACAAACTCTCCATCAGTGAAAGGTTTACCGCTGCTTGCTATCAGTTGAGCAACCCGAAAGCTGGCCCGAACGGATGCCTGGTTCAGCTGAGCTTGGCGTACAAATGTATTCTGCTGAGCTAACAGTCCACTTTTTAGCTTTGAGAGTTTGTCTGCTTGCATTTGGCCTTGCAAGTTATCATACTTGTCTTTGTGACGGGATTCATAGTGTCGGCGCAGATTGTATTCTTTTGAATACCGCCACCGCCTCTTGACAGATGAGACAAACAGCCTTTTCTTTGCATTGAACAAAAAAATAATCGTTTGACCACTGCAGGTTAAATACCCTGCATTCTGAATCAATTTTTCTCTTACCTAACCTTTTCGCCATTATTCCGTTCTATTTGACAGGGGCTAGTCTAGGATTCGCGTGGCCAGACTGAAAAAAAAATCATAATGCGTCTCTGGTATTGTTCAGGGGGCCGGGCCAAATGTGGAGGCGGGCCATATCCGGCCCGCGGGCCTTAGTTTGGGGACCACTGCTTTAGAGGATAGCTGACATTTTTAATGCAGTCCTGTTCAGGATGACCTGAAAACATGACACATCTTGCCAGTTGCCAGAAGGAAGATGGCAGGAAATAAGCAAGGCATAGTATTAATATATTAATATTAGATATTAATATAAGACAGTGGCTTGCAGCTGATGATCGCTTACCTTTACTAACATTATCAGCAGAGTGTGAAGAGGTAACAGTGTTGACGTTGTGTCAAACACGTCTGTGTGTTGTGTTGCAGAGATATCTACTGAAGTTAGCATGCTAACAGCTAGCTGCTCTGTCCAGTGTGTAATACCACTTGTTCCTCTAGAGGTGATAGTGAGTCAGTGTAGCTCCAGTCTGCCTCAGTACAGAGAGAGAAGAAGTCCAGCTGCCTGACTCTGCAGACTCAGGGCTCGACTGCATCAAATCCATGATCTCTGCACGCTTTCATAGTTTGTTTTCATTACATCCAAAGTGGCAGGAACGAGAACAGAGGGAGTAGAGCGTGTGGCGGCTGGTAGACAGACAGATCTTCTGTTAGCAGTCAGAATATAGCATGAATTTAGCCGACTCCCTGCCGAATCGTCAAACTTTCTGTTGCTGCCATTATACAGGTTAGTTAGACCCAGCGCTCCATGAGCCCGCTATTACTCCCGCCCATGGGATGCACGCCGGCTGAATCCGAGCAACCAGAGCGGCTGTACGCTCCCTCCAGGAAAGCATTAATATGTCGGCGCGGAGGAGGAAACACAAACACGAGTGGTTCTCTGGTCTCTGCCGACACGGACC
>CALSCE010010649.1:148185-185826 GCA_943593645.1 Bovichtus variegatus
GTTAAAAATCTGTTAATTGTAGATCTGAACAACAAAAAGGACCACAAGCAACTTTCATTTTATAAGAAAGATTTTTCTTTTCATGATCTCTTATTTCTCCCATTAACTTGAATTATGGATACAATTTCATTCAGAGATAGGAACATTTTCAGCAAGAAACACTTTTTACATTTTTATTTATTGTCATTTCCATTCAGTCACATGTGAGGCTGATCATTCCTGAGTGTCAGGTTTGATATGAATTATGTATTTTCCCTGAAACCGTAGCCTAATGAAGAGTGAAGAAGACACCATAATCATATTCTGGGTTATTAAATAATGAATTCTTCAAGTTCAAGTCAACTTTATTGTCAATTCCTCTGTGTCTGATACAGATAGGGAGATAGAAATGCCGATTCTCATAGTTCCAGCAATAAAAAAAAAAAAAAAAAAAAATATATATATATATATATATATACATATATGAATACATATATGTATACATACATACACATCTGAACACCCATATATATATATATATATATGTATGTATGTGTGTGGGTGTTCAGATGTGTATGTATGTATACATATATGTATGGGAGACAGTTCAGCATCCTCACAGCCTGGGGAAAGAAGCTGTTTCTGAGTCTATTTGTGCTCGACCGGAGGCTGCGGAACCTTCTCCCTGGAGGCAGGAGACTGAAGAGGCAGTTGGAGGGATGGGAGGGGTCACCCACAATGCTGAGTGCTTTGTGGGTGAGGCGGGTGTTGAAAATGTCCTGGAGTGTCGGGAGTGAGGCATCAATAATTCTTTCAGCAGTGTTCTTTATGCACTGCAGGGTCTTGCGGTTGGAGGCGGTGCAGATTCCGAACCACACTGATGCAGCTGCTGAGGGTACTCTCGACGGTGCCTCGGTAGAAGGAGTACATGCTGGGTGTTGGGGCCCCTGCTCTCTTTAGTTTGCGGTTGAAGTAGAGGCGCTGCTGGGCTTTCTTGGCGAGTGAGGTGGTGTTGTTACTCCAGGAGAGGTCCTCAGTGATCTTCACCACCAGGAATTTGGTCCTGCTCACCTGCTCCACAGTCGCACCATTGATGGTCAGTGGGTGGGGGTGTTGGGTGTAGCTTCTCCTGAAGTCGATAACAATCTCCTTTTGTTTTCCCTACGTTGAGGAAGAGATTGTTATCTTTGCACCATGTGGCCAGCTGGTTCACCTCCTTCCTGTAGTTTGTCTTATCGTTGTTGCTGATGAGATAAACTACAGTTATATCGTCCGCAAACTTGACGATGTGGTTTGAGCTGTAGGTGGGTGTGCAGTCGTGGGTCAGCAGGGTGAAGAGCAGGGGGCTGAGCACACATCCTTGGGGGGCCCCCGTACTCAGGGTGATAGTGTCTGATGTGTTGTTGCCAACCCGTACAGATTACTGTCTTGCAGTGAGGACGTCCAGCAGCCAGTTGCAGAGAGAGGGGCTGAGGCCGAGGTTTGTTAGTTTACAAACTAGCTGCTTTGGGATGATGGTGTTAAATGCTCAGCTGAAGTCTATGAACAGCATCCTAACATATGAGTCCCTTGTGTCTAGGTGGCAGAGGGCTGGTTGAAGAGAAGAGGAGATTGCATCCTCAGAGGACCGGTTGGCTCGATATGCAAACTGAAACAAGTCCAGAGAGGGCGGATTTGATTTCCTTAATGACTAGCCTCTCAAAGCACTTCATAATGGTGGAAGTCAGCGCTACAGGGCGGTAATCATTGAAGCAGGATGGAGGTGACTTATTCGGCACAGGAATGATTGTGGTTTCTTTGAAGCACGAGGGATCAATCAGAATATCAATAAATATTGACACAAATATAGAATAAGTAATATAAATGCATTCTGCCTGTAGAAAAGGTCCCTGAGCCTCTCAGCAGGACACAGTATTCTTTAGTATTCATGTACAGGTGTTTGTAAGACAGGTACCCGGCTGCTGCTGCTCTGACTGTGATAACTGTGTCTTTATTAGTATTAGCACAGTGCGCATGTGTACAGACACAATCTCCATCAAAAGTCTCTACAGCTGTTAAAGCAGACTGACAGCTGATCAGCGACTTCAGAAACAGACGTCGCTTCATGTGATGCTTCGGTGGAAAGCACGTCTCATTCCTCTAAAAAACACATTTCCTCGTTTCCTCTGCCCTCGCAGGGTTTCCTTTCCATACAACTGAGGGAAATTGGACTGCTACACCTCTTGTACACTACATTTAAAGGATAAAGATGAGTTTCAGAGGTGTTCTGGTATCTGATGTCACCATAGTCATTAATGAGAAATAAGACATTTTCTTACTTGGAGAGTAAAACAATTAATTGATCTACAGTATAAGGTATTCTGAGACTGCCATTTGTTTTATATATGAGGCCTAAAAGACAATTCAGAATTAAACTAGAAGTCCTCAGTATTTAAATGTATTTACATCATTAAGTGGAGTGAAATCAGTGAAATTAATAGCCAACCCAGCGGATCAATGATTTAGCATTTATCTACCTTAACTGCCAAATAACATACTACAAGACTTTGTTTAATATGAGATTATTTACCTATTTTTCAACAAGAGAAAATTCTGATTGCAAAGAGCTTTATATTTTAGTAATATCAGAATCAGATGTGTATATAACCATGTAATCTGTATATGACTAAACAAAACAATTAGAACCATTTTTTGGAAGATTATTAATAAAAATAGAGAAAAGAAAATACCCTAAATACATCCTTGCGGTACACCATTTTTAACAGTTATAAATGAGTCATTCCACAAAACAGGTACAATTTGGACTTTGACATTTTTTTACCAAAATGTATTACTTTCTGTACACCCTACAACGTTAAGGACATATTTAACTTCCTGAAAAACATATTTTCCCACCTCAGACATTAAATCCCTCTTATAATATGGGCACCATGAAAGATGTTTGAATATGGTTAGGACATGTATTTGTAATGATATAGACATTTTCCTATAATCAAATGTCTGATTCAATAATTGCAAAAAATGACACACTATCTCATACTTTTGCTATACTAAAGCCTGAAATGGGCACTTTTTTGTGAAAGTAACCTCCTCATTTTTTTTTTTCCAAAGATGTAGTTTGTGGTAGGCGTGATAGGTTTGAGACTAAAGTAATGGGGTTGAAAAGGTTAACAGGATTCAAGAAAAAAATACAGCTTAACATACAAATAAGTATTCTTTACTCCCAAATTGACTGTAAGACTTTCTATGATCGTTGTATTTCACTATGCAACCATTTAAGAAGGATAATAGAAATACAAAGAATTGCAATTGAACTGAGTTTTATTAATACAAATGCAGGAAAAACAATGACAATAACAACAACAACAACAACAACCACAATACCAATATAGCTACTTAGCTATAATACTTCAAAACATTGTTAACTGACTGAATAGGTTATCAAAATAAAACATTTGTGTACTTTTGGGATGTGTGTGTGTGTGTGTGTGTGTGTGTGTGTGTGTGTGTGTGTGTATGCCCACATGTGAGTAACTGAAGGCCTGTACTACGAAGTGAGTTCAACATACCCAGGATATCTTTGCGTTATCTGGCTTCTCAAATCCTAACAACCACGATCCTGCTAAGCGCTGCTGCGACGGTGGTTATCAACTCGATAAGTGAAGCCAGGGTTTCTCGTTCTGACTGTGAGCGCGTTCATATAAAATGGGCGTAGTTTGCAGCGTAGTAGATCTGACTAATTTGTGTATTTAAATTATGACGTGTATGACGTGCCTTATTCTTTCAGCTGCAAACCTGCTGGCGTTAACCGGACTTGGGAGCAAAGAAAAAAAGTAAGCAGGATTACTTTTATATCTTCACAGCATGCATATAAAGCCCGGAGCAAACTAATGCAAGGCAATGCATACAGCCTCTGACAGGACTTTGACTCAAGAAGCTGACAGTGAATCAGTGAATATATGAGATGACTATATGATAAGAGAGTGTGACACATTACATTGACTTGTTACTTTGCTCCGGGTACTTTTATGTATGCTGTGCATGGGTGATTATCAATATATGAAAGCAAGTCCACTCACTGCTTTGAATTATGTTTTTTAAATATTTTATTTATTTGCTCCCAAGTCCTTTTCACAACGCTGGGGTTGAAGCTGAAAGAATGAGGCTAAAATTAATAGATATTGCCGGTCTCTGGACACTCTTGCCCTACTTAGACCCTCTCTTGATCCACGCACCAAGCTCTGATTGTGCGTTGCTTTTATATGAGTTGATCTCTTATCTGACCTGCTCCGGAGCAGGCCAGGTGTGCACCATAAGTTACAATGGTGATCTACCGTCATCCTGCTGCGTAGTAGAGGCAACTGCTGTCTCAGGCTTAAGACCCAAATCTCTGGTCAAAACAAACCACAGGAGAGTTTCACTAAAACACACTTTGGACCTTTTTAACATGCACTTAACCTTGTGAACTGACTGAACATATCAAACTGTATCAAACGTTTGGTTTGGGTGTGATAGGAGGATCTTGAGGAGTGGACATGGCTGTTACTGTCACACTGCTGTCAGTGAATAATGTAAGTGGCTCAAATAGGTTATTAAGATATTTTGTGTGTGTGAGTGAGTGTGTGCGTGTGCCTCTTGCTTCATGGCATTCATCCTGAAAGTCTGGCCCACACCTCTTTCACCAACATTTCTGATTGTGCCTGTGGATTCCCTTTACTGGCTGGCTATGGTCACAGCAGCAGTTGGTATTGTTAGGATTTGGTATGATCAAGCGTGGTTTTTAACAAATATTAATGATAATTAATATCAGTAAAATTATGAATTATAATAAAATAATAAATAGGGGTTGGTTGATAGAAACACTACAATGAAGTAGGTTCAGAAGCTCAAAAGGCATTAAAATTATATCAGGAGTCAGTAATTGTTCATTATATTAATAAGTATGATTTAATTTACATTAAGTCACCTCAACAGGGAACCGACTTTGTGTCAAAGTAAAACAATAGCCAGGCAATGTAGTCTCATAAAATATACTATGAATTAGGAACTCTGATTAATAATTAGATTGATAACTATAAACAAAATTACCATATCAATAGCTAGTAAATGTTGAAGGATTTCAGAATTCATAGTAAGGGTTAGCAGTAATTACTTTTGTACAACATTGAACAAAGCAGCATTTATTAAGAAGATAATACATGTAAAACACGCAATATCTAATTTAACTAAATATCTGACTAGAGAAAAGTAAAGTAAGAGTGTTTGAGTGTGTGTGTGTGTGAGTGTGTGTGTGTGAGTGCGTGGATTAATGTGGCTAGAAGTCTTGAACTGGGCCAGATGGTTTCTGATTATCAGCCACGTTTTTCAAAAGCTTCAATAAAACACCTCTAACTAAAAACAAGAGGGACTTCAGAATTCAATCTGAATAGATTTACTGTAGATCAAAGTAGAATAAACAGAGTTGATCTGCAGAGCAGCTGAACTCAGAGTCAAAGAACATTCACATTTATACAAATCAATAACCCCACCTTGTGTGGATCTTATCATTTTAGCTTACAGCCCCCTTCTATTTCTGCTGACAGTGGACACCAATGTTCTGCAATGAGGCATGGTCCTAGTTATACAATGTTTTTCAAAGATGATGGCGTCCGGCTCAGGCTGTGCGGGTGGTCTGATTCCCACACCCCTGCCACTATTTTCTACTCATTCTTGACCACCCTCCTCACTCTCATACACCATTATATTTCAGAATATTCAATGTTGCTATAAAAAAGTAGTTATGATTTTTCACTCTGTTTGTGTTACACTCATCAACATTTGGTAAGATATATTTTCCTTGTTTCCCCCCTTTGTGTCTTAAAAATCATACACCAAAAAATAATCCCATCTCTATCTGTGATGATAGAGTCCGTCTCCACTTGAGAAACCTGTCTCAGTATTTACACAGATGATACCATTAAAACCTGGTTCTCATCCTCAGGAGTTCCACCATCACAGTTGTACAATCTGGAACATTTGTCCTCCCTCTTTGAGGGAGTAAAAGCCAAACTGTACCTGACTCCCTGATCAATTCTGGAAAACAAAACCTCTTAATGTCAAATGAGGAGAAAACTTCCAGCAGTAGCGTACATTCTTTTGTGTTTAAACCTGAATGAGAACAAAAAATAACGTGAAAAATAATGAATGAAAAGTACTAAATAAAATCAAATATTTAGTTTACCAACTGGTGCTTTTCTATTTACGAGTCATCGTTTGCGACTTGGAGCTTTGAACCAACTTTTACTTTAGCACGACAACTCTTATACTTCATAAAATACATTATGAGATCTAAATAGGTGTTTAGATACATGGCAGCAGGATGTGAATCAGAAATCCTTTATTCATCCCACAGCGGGGAAATTTACAATGTGAAGGCGAGCGTCAGCGGGGAGCCCTCGTCCACTCCCTCCGCAGTCAGTCAATAATGACTAGGCCGGAACAGCAGAGACTGGTGAATCCATCCTGGTGAATTTCTTCAGTTCAGATCTTTACATTAAAGCTTAGCAGTGTTTTGCGGACCTGGAGGAAGTCTTTGATTGACGTCTTTAGGATTGCGGAAGCTCTGTCAGGGACAGCGACCGAGCACAGTCACTTCAGTGCGATCATTGTTTTCAGGATGGGCTAGTCTTAGCCCTCGCTGTCATCTACTTCAGCCCCCAATTTGGGCTACCACTGTGAACTTCAACCTTGAGAGCCATTGGGGTTGCAAGGGTCACCTTGAAGGGTCCCATCATTGTGGGCTTGTTGCACTTTATTTTGAACACCTTGATGTTCAACCAGTCGCCTGGCTGGACTTCCCCTAGGTCCTTAGCTCCTTTCACCTGTTCAAAAATGGACAACTCTTTCAAGTTGCTCAAGTGGAGGATCATTGTATGAGCCTCTGAGATAAGGCAAAGGCATGGGTCGACCCGTAAGCAATTCATGCGGTGGTATGTGTGTGTGTGTGTTATGACTCAGCTTTAGTTGCAGGTGGACCCAAGCGCAGGACACAGACACAGGATGCAGACAGTTTGCAGACACAGACACAAAAAAACGGTTTTATTGCCTGGGAGCAGGGTGGAGCACAATGTGGCAGGAATGGCTGAAGCGGGCCAGAGTGACTGGAGAGGCGGAGAGGCGGAGAGGCAGGCAGGCAGGCAGGCAGGCAGGCAGGCAGGCAGGCCGGCAGGCAGGCAGGCAGGCAGGCAGGCAGGCAGGCAGGCAGGCAGGGGAATGGCTGGAGAGGCGGAGAGGCAGGCAGGCAGGGGAATGGCTGGAGAAGCATGCAGGCAGGTGGGGCAGGAGCATACTGTCGACGGTTAACGATCTGGTGAAGAGTGGAGGAAAGCCCAGGGTAGATATACTGTCGGTGATGAGGTGATTGCAGCTGGTGTGCTCAATTAGAGCAGAGACAAGGACACACCCACACAAACAGACAGGCAACACAGAGAACAGACAAGGAGCCTGTTGGCTGTAACAGTGTGTTGTTGTTGGTTTGCATTATCATGCCCATTAGTGCTAATTGCAATGCTTCTACCCAATTAATTTTGCCATCTTCACATATTTGAGCTATTTTGGTTATCAAGCTCCCATTAACCCTTTCTAGCATTCCCTGTGACTGTGGGTGCTATACACATCCTACCTCAACGCTTTTGCAATTGTCTCTATAAGGCTTTGTGTAAAGGCCGGACCATTGTCAGAGCTGATTTTCTCAGGGATTCCAAATCTGGAAAACACCTCAGCACAAAAATGTAGCTGTTGATTTGGCAGCGGGCCTGTTGTTGGTATGTTGGTATTGCTTCTACCCATCTACTGTATCTGTCAATCACAACCAGTATGTATCTTTTGCCTTGTACTAGTGTTAGTATATCTACATGATAAATCAACAGATGTCTGGTTAATTCCTACAGGTTGGATAATTGAAGCTTCTTCTATCTATTCTTCTAGCAAATTCTCTATTGTGGTTTTTCATAGATATAGATGAGCATGTTGCTCCTGTGTGACGTTTCAGAAACGTAATAATTTACCACTTACAAAAAGGTTAATTATTGGAAGGGTTTCAAAAGCATCAGTTAACTTTAAATAGATAAATTGACACTGTCTGGCCCATTGACCAGGCGTTCCAATTTCTGCATGTGTCTGACCCTCTCTGTCCCCTGTCTCTGTTTTGCTGCAGCTGTTGATGCTGCTCATGATCTCCTCCCCTCCAATCACGCTCATGCATATTGTCAAGACATGTGGAAATAAACATACATGACAGATCTTCAGTCAGTTGCATACATGTAACTTCAAAGCCATGCTTTTTTCCTGACCTTTTGTTTACAGTTAGAGACATGTGTCATGTCTTGTCTGATTTTCTGCTTTGGTTCTGGACTAAATGTAAAATTTTCTGACCCATCATTGCACTTTGCAGATCTACTAATATCCCCACACTTTCCTGTTTCCTACTTAACTACCACCAAATGACTATATAATGAATCCAAAATGCACAACAATATTTTCTTCCAATTTTTTTTTCAGTTCTTCCTCTCTTTCTGTTACAATTTAGTTTTTCCTTTTACTTTGCCCTTGCAGTGCCTCTTCTAAAACTTCCTCTGTATCTAATGTCAATCAAGTGTCATCAGAGTTCTTAGATAAAACTCTTGGGTGAAGATTTTTCAGTGTATCCATCAGGAACTTTTTCTGCCTCTTGACTATGTCCCTTGTGAATGTTTGTTCGGTCCCTGTTGTGATCTTACTGACATTATCTCTTACATAGAAGGTCTTCACTCTGTTGTTGAATTCATCAGTGAACCTGTTGGTCTTCTTCCTTTCAAAGTTAAGACTCTCCTTGTGTTGCCAATGCTTACTCGAAAAAGTATCCTCAGCAAATCTATTTAACCTGTATTTTGACAATTCTCCCTGTTGTCACTTTTGCAATTAGTTGTCTCTTGCTTTCTCTGGTGGCCTGTGGATATTTGTTACTGATGTCTTTAATTAATGATTAATGATACAGCAACGTCTTGCTGATTCTGTTTTTTTTGGGGGCAATTTGCTGTTAGCTTGTTCACCTTTGATTGCGCTGAATTGGAATGCTTCTTTAAATGTTGTATAAAAACGTTTTTCTTTCTGTTTTTCTCTGTTTGTTAATCTTTCCTGAGGTTGTTCTATTTTGTGCTTAAGCCTGTTTCTTTCTTTTATCATTTTGTTCTTCCCCTCCACATGTCGCCTATAAACACATTGATAAATTAGTCCACACCTTTGTGTAACACTCAACCAACATTTCAGATGTTGTATAATGTCCTCCGGGTTTTTATAGTTGATCGGATAAAATTGTGTTATGGTATTTTAAGTGGACAGCACATCCTGTACCTGATATGGAGGCACTGACTGCTTGTCTAATTTTCTGAATTTTTCTCAGTGAAGATAGAGGCAACTCTGGTAGATAGAAGTTCAGAGGCTACTGACAAAGGGGGGTTTGTTAGTCTGTCGACAGTAGCAAAAATGGAATGTGCATTATTATTGTTTTTGGCAATGATGTCAGAGAATAAGGACCACCTTGCATTTCTCAGTTCCAAATTATAAAAGCGAAGTTTCTCTTTATAGATGCCATTATGAGCCTGGAGATGAGTTTTTTGCCATTCGTGTTCAACTTTTTGACACTTTCTTTTTTCTATTCTTAGAATTTCTCCATGGAGATCTTTTCTTACCAGAGACAGCCTTCATCTTGGTGGGTGCAATAGCATCAATAACATTTGTAATTTTATAATTGAAATGATCTACAAGCTCATTGACTCGCGAGAGGGAACGTGTGGAAGAGACATTCTCAATAAATATTTCCCAGGTGTTTTCAGTGATATACCGTTTTGTGTACACTTGTGTGCACAGAGATAGAGCTACCAAAGAAAACACAGGAATGATCAGAGAGTACAGCATCAGTCACCACAACCTTAGAAATGTTTAGACTCTTGGAGATTATTAAGTCCAGAGAGTGCTCACATCATTGACAGTCCATTCCAGTTGAGAGTGTCAATTAAAGCTACCGCTTACAGTCACCCAGGGAAAGAAAGAAGCGAAGCAGGATTGAGAATGATAAAGATCATACATCATTCACATATTCCATCATGGAGAATCATCGACCATCACTCTCAGCATAGATAGATACCGCAGTGAGCATTTCATGTTGAGTTTTTTCTTGACCAGGTTGAAATCCCTGCGTCTCTTGATAAGCTCTGCGCTATCTTCACCTTGTCCTGGAAGTTTGACCGAGATTGGCCAGCACCAAGACCAGCTCTAGCGTCCTGACGATGCCAGGTGGGAGAACAGTGCCCTTTCAATGACTGGGGAAGTTGGAAAATTGTCCTTACCAAGGAGAAGCAGCATACGTTGTCCCGAAGCCAACAACATGAAAGCCTTTAGCCTTTTCTGGAACATAGATAAAACGCAAATTCAGAGATCGATTTTTGGTTTTAGCATCATCCACCCTAATTTCAAAGTGGGAATTTTCTTTTTCGAAAGTGTTCACACATTTAACTTACTCATGAATATTGTCAGTTTGGTGGTCACACCTCTTCCACTCTAGTATAGAACATTGGAGTCTCCCAGGGCTGTGTGCTTAGCCCCGTCCTGTTCACGCTGTACACTCCACACATGAAGAGAACTCTGTTGTGAAGTTTTCGAGTGACACTACCATCTTCGACCAGATTGCAAACAACAATAAGACTTCATATAGAGAGAAAATCAACAATTTTGCTAAATGGTGTTCAGACAAAAACGTAATTCTCAACGTCAGCAAAACCAAGGAGCTGTTTGTTGATTTTAGAAAAAAGGGAGGCAAAGACATAAAAACCCTGTCTATCAGTGGAGCTGAAGTGAAGCAACAGAAGAGTTTTAAGTTCTTGGGAATCAGCATCGCAGAAATCCTGACAGTAATCACACATCTCAATCTTGGTGAAAAAAAAGCTCACCTCCCCAATCACCATCAATGGCACATTGGTGGAGACAGTAGAAAAATTCAAGCGCTTGTGGTGAAAACATCCAAAAGGACATTACATGGACGAGCCACATACCAACAGTTGTCAAACAAGCCCAACAGCTTCTGTACGGCCTTATGCACCTAAAGAAATCTGACCTGAGGCCCCTAATCCATCTACTGAGGCACTATAGAGAGCCTCCTGACAGTCAGCTTCATCACCTGGTATGGCAGCTGCACCAGCATGGACTGCAAGGCGCTGAGGAGAGTGGTGCACACGGCCCAGCACAACACTGGATTTGAACAGCCCTCCTGCAGGGGATGTACACTTAGCGGTGCCTCAGGAAGTCCCTAAGGGTCATTAAGGACCTAAGACATTCACACAAACAATAATCTTTGCCTGTAATTTAACCAGTCTTGTTAAAAGGTATGTTGTTGAGTCAGCTTGTGTTTGTTTACTTAGCAGTTTAGTTTATAGATATCTGTAGTTCCAGAAAGAGGCTAAAAAGACCATTTTAGAGAGATCTTGAATCAAAGATTTGCTAAAGAATTCTGAGCTTCAAATATCCAGGATCCGGCTATCAGAACTACTCCTAATTGACTGTGAAGGCTATAACATATAATTCACATAATATGTCCTGTTTCTCTACTCATTCTTCAATGTGTCACATGTTTGTCTCTGTATACACATTATGTGACCTGCTACACCTTAGCTTATGAAGAACTGACAGCAAGTGAAGACTGTGAATGAATCTGCTTGGTGATTTTAGTCTCTTGATAGCATCGCTCACAAAGCACAGGCGAAGATTTGAGATTATTCAGTATAAATAAATGATTTCAAATTACCTCATGTCCCACTAACAGCCATCACCTCTTTTTAAAATAAACCACAGGCAGACTTTGCCTCTTCCAGCCTCTCCGTCTTTATAGATTTGCCTCATAATACATTTCTCCCTAGAGAGCTAAGGGCACCTTCAAATGCACTTTCTGTCCTCTGAGACGTGGAAAGCCTCAGGATGTAGAATTGAGTTAGCAGTCGGAGGGGGAACCACAGCAGGGATGGCAGAGTATGTGCAGAGTGCCCAAGGGAAGAAGGTAGAGTGGTCAGGAAAATGGCTGCAAAGAGGTAGGAAACTTTTATTGCCACTGTGATTTATAGATTATGGGTTTTTAATGGTTTGCTGTATCTGCCTGCAGATTTTTCTGGGGGAAAGTAATTTGTATCTTGTTGCATGGCTAAAGGGATGCAAAGAAAAAGGACTCCTCTATTTTCCTTCCTATAAGGAGGTCAACCACGCTGTCCCCTAGTTTCTCTTATTTGCATTGAGAAGAGCGTATGTCACAGTCTTGATGTATTTAAAAAAAAAAAAGAAGATATTATGCAACATGTATGACCACATTGATGTAATATGTTGGCTTTGCTGTACAAGCAGGAGTCAGCAGTTAGATCTTACCATGGTCCAGTTTTTTGACATTGTTGATTGTAAGGCCAAGATTTTACAGGTGTGGTATAAATTTAGACCTACATGGTTTCACTATGTCTAGCTTTTTTTTATTCATTTAAGTTGTTTGTGGTGTTATGTTCTCATTAGTAAGTTTGGGCTTATAGAGTTACAACAGCTAATGTTAATACTCATTTGGCAAAACATGATTCATATGCAAATGTATGTTTTGTGTTAATGATAAAAATAACTAAGGAGATGTAATATAGGATATCCATGCAAAATAAATAGTTCTTATTCAGTTATAGTTGATTAAAACAACAAACATTTGTTAGACACACATTTGTCCCAGAGGCTGCAGGTCTCAGGTCTGCAGGAGGAAAATCTGCCAGCACCAGCAGCTCCATCTTTCATTTGTCTTTCATGTTACATAATTGTCATTTCTTCCATAAATCAAATTTAATGATTTAACCCTGTTTGAATTGCTCATCCACACGTAATGTACAGTCACATACGGTTGATATGGAACCTTTCAAGCTGGCTGCTGAAAGAATCAGCCTTCATTTCTGTCAACAGTGCAGTGCCTTGGAAGCTGTGATCCAGTGCCTAAACTGTGTCCCATCAGGCACTCAATTCCTCTGTTCATCCTGGGATTTAACTAATTCAAACTCACAGGGGGGTTGAGCAGAGCAGATCGCCAGCTGTCCACCGCCACTGTGGACCGCTGTGGACACTGGAGAAGGGGATGATGGCTTTCTAGATAATGTTAAATCTGACAAAATGAGCGGCCAACAGGTGAGTTTGTGGTTGTTGCTGGTTAAAAATCTAATGTTAACTCTACAAGTTACTGTTTCATGGGTAGGATGATAAATGTGTTGCTTAAAGTGCATGACCGCAGGATCTTAAACTTAATTTATTTATACAACGCCTTTCGTGCAAAGTTGCAATACAATGAGCAACAACAGAATGAACATAGCACAGTAAAAGAGGGTAGATCAAAGATGGCTGTGGATTAAGATAGAGAATGCTGAGGTAAAAAAGATATGTCTTGAGATTTTGTTTAACCTAACCTAGTTAATCCTAACCAAATTAGGATAATTGTCATTCTGTTTTTAGCTAACCTAAATCTAATTAAATCTACTCTAATCACAAAGTTTATAATAAAAAATAAAAAATGTATTCAAATTAAACTGAGCTCAGTGATACTTATAGAAAGTAGGTGGGGATGTAAATAGCTACGTCCACCAAAATACACAAACTATACATTGAGCCCTAAACCACGAGCGAAAAGAACAGCATTGGCTGGGATGGTTGGGACAAGGTTCGTACCCGAACTGAAGTATCCGATCATCAAGGACATTGTTGCGCTTTTTGGAAAATAACAAAGCTAAACCGAGAACCACTACAAACTTAAAGACTGGTATTTACCCTCTCTCTCACACACACACACACACACACACATATGAACACGCACACACATTTTGACACTATTGCCACTTTCCCTAAAACTATAGAAATGTTACAACCATCTACATTTCATACATGTCTTTGCTGAATACTTGATTCTGATAGGTAAATTTCGATATTCTAAGGTCTGTTTTTCCTTATAGCAGACCGTTGTTATGTAACAGACCATTGCTAAGGACACTCTGATCATAGACTCTGGAGGACCATGTCCAATCATATCAATCTGCAGAAAGAAGTCCGGTAAATCTAACAAAATCAGCTTTGGCCAAAAACACACATTAGTTCTCCGGCAGACAGGAAGTAAATTCTAAAGGGAACACGGGATGGGCTCTGCCAGATATCACAGACTGTCAGTCTGTTGACGATTTCTTTACATTAACCAGTTACGTGGCAGAAAATCTCAACCAGTGCTGCGCTCATTTTATGCATCTGTTCAAAATCCCTATTGAGGGAAGAACTTAGCCTTGTCAATTTCCAGTTACACAGCAATAAAGGCTAGGATATGTTGACACTTCTCAAAGGCTTAAGAAGGCAAAGGCAGAGTTACTTTGCAACGCAGAAGAATCTAACAAACAATTTTTCCTCGTGAAGCAATACAACCATTTTCAAATAGTTAAAAACATTTTTAAAGCAATATTTCTTATTTAAATACTCTATAGGGCGTGGACAACGGTGTACAGCTACCTTAGGTGTTCAGTTGTACAAGTGGAAGTCGTATTCTTTCTTTTCTTAATTTTGTTTATTTTTTTGGTTTTATACTAAGAAATTTGAGAACGGATACATTGTTTGTATTTACAAATAAGGTAATTAAAAATATCTACACAATTTAAGGTCTACGGGATGCATTTTTGGGGAAAAAATGGAGAACTGTGTGTGCAGAGTGTAGTTCTTTAAAACAAAAAAATACTATGTAGTTGTGTATGAACATGAACATAATTTCATTAAATGTTAATGGCCTGAACAAGCCAATTAAGAGAAGCAAAGTGCTTGCAGTAATTAAACCACATAGGGGAGCTATTGTATTTATGCATGGTATTTGTCTAAAGTGGAAATGAGAAATAAGTAAAACTGTTTAATACCTAGGTTTTTTATTCATCCTGTCACTCATCCCGAAAAGGGGGACTTAACTATGATAAGGAACCACAACCTAATTTAAAGGAAGAGAATAGAGTATGTGATAAAGGGGACATATATGCTTTTGTGGTAGGAAAGTTAGATGGAGAATATATTACACTATTAAATATATACAACCCCCTGAGGAAGGTCCAAGTGCAATTGAGAATATTATTTATTTAATTACACTACAAATTAGAGGTGCTAGGAGATTTAAATTTATTGATGAATGAAAAAATTGATTCCCAAAGTAATTCAAAACATAATTCTCTGAAGAGGTTGGAATGGTGGATGTAACTGTGAATTTTAAATCCAACAAAGGAATTATGCATATTATTCCTCATTTACAGGAGACTTGATTATTTTGTCTTCTTTTTTTAAAGACCTATCCATAGTAAAAAATATTAAAGTTGTCCAAATACTTTTATCGGATCATGCACCTTTACAAATTACTTGAAGGAGTAGTAAGGAAAACCATGCTGGTATTTGAGGGTTCAATAACTACCTTCTTTCAGGAAATTAGTTTAAAGCAAAGCTTAAAAGAGTAATAACAGAAAGTATAATGCATAATGATACAGAAGAGATAAATCCACTAATATTATGAAAAGGACCAAAGGTTGTTCTCAGGGGTGAAATAATATCCTATGCCTAGTTCAGGAAACAAAAAGAAAATGCAAGAAAAATTATTTTAAAGGAACATTGAAGAATAACAAAAAGTTCATAAGGTTAAGGTGTTAGCCTACAAACTTAAAACACAGCATCATTGGTGCAGCTAAACAAAAAAAAAAACACTCACAAACACAGTAATAAGGGGTCAGAATTAGATAGCAAATCAATTAGTCTCCAGGAAGTGAAGGCTATACTACTACTTTTACAAAGAATTTCTGTATAACCTTGTTCCACTTCTATGCAAAGCCTACAATTGGGCATTAGGTAATGAAACATGGGAAGTGACATGGAACTCTGCAATTATAACATAATTATATAAACAAGGTAAAAGTTTGTTCATCTTATAGGCCAATCATTCTTTTAATCACAGATCATAAACTTCTATCATCAGTACGAGCCACCATATTAGCAACAATTATATCACAACTAATAAATCCAGAGCAAACTGGGTTTATCAGTCAAAGACAGCTTGTTGATAATGTGAGACGAACATTAAACATTGTAAAGACGGCTGAGAAACAGAATCTCCCGGTGGGAATGGTTACCCTAGATGCTGAGAAGGCACTTGATAAGGTCTCATTGAGATGCCTTGGTGCATAACTAATTTGCCTTTTTCTTTTTTACATTGCATACACACAGTTTATTGCAAAGGTTTGTATTCTCCTTACTTTGAAATGACAAAATATGAACAATTTATTTTTATCAACATGACACTTAAGGAGCCATACCATCCGTATGAGTTTTAACATGGTTACTAATTAGTACACAAACTTTACATTACACCTGACTGTTGTTGACAACACATTATTAAATGCTTTTTTTTGGAGAGAACAAAGTGAACGTTTTGCCATGGCCTTCCCAGTCTCTAGACTTGAATATAATGGAAAATATATTGTTCGACCTTGCAATTTGAGTTAGCAGACATATCAATTTAGAGGGTTCAGATGCTGCCCTGACCATACTCAGAGATTAGAGACAGCTACAAGACAGAATAACATTTAAGTTGTTTCAGAATTCAGAAACATCTGAACTAGTAGTATTTTGATTATTTCCCTAAAGCTTTAGACCATTGTTTTTATTTGTGACACTGAAGGAACATTTTAAAACATAAATTAGCAAAACACTTTTTGACAAAATCTTATTGTTTCATTGTGTTAGTCCATTATTAATTTCTCAGAAAAGGGAGTGTACACTTTTGCACTTAATTGTACATTTGTAGTATTGTTATATAGACATTATTGTGTCTTCACCTCTAGATGGGCACTCGTTTGACAGCAGTGGAGTGGAAGGAGAAGCAATGGAAGGACCATCTGGCACATCTTCACAGGTTACACCTTTGCAGAATCAGCCAACAAGTTCTGTAGGTCCTTCTGCCAGTGCAAAGAAAAGGGTTTCTAATGTATTTGTTACAACCTTTAGTGGTCTTTGTTTAAAGCTTTTGGTTGATTACTTTTGCTGTTTTCAAAATATTTCATTAATTTATAGATTGGAAGACCTTTCCAGACCTGACCAGGGTTGCAGGGTTGTCCAGACACACAGCGCTTCACAGTCACGCATCATCAAACTACATTTGCATGTTGACATCAGAGACAGCATCTCAGACCTAGCAATTAGTGCCGTTGCATTTTTTAAAGCACACATTCATGCAATGCAGACTTGAAGGTTCACCTTGAATTTGTTGTGTGCAGTCTGTTTTTTCGCAAAGAACTACCCAGAATATTTACATTTCTTATAATAACTAGGTGATGGAGTGAACTGCTTCTTGTCATGTCTGAGTCATGTAGAACCTGAAATATGTTTTTACTTGCCTTTTGGTAGTCAAGTCAATTGAAGTAATTTACCTCTTTATATATAAATGGTAAAAGGACTGCATTTATATAGCGCTTTTCCAATCTTTGTGATTACTTCAAAGCACTTTACAACATGTCAGCATTTACCCATTCACACACATTCATACAGAGTCCGAGGCTGTCAGAGTCATCACATGCTTTTATACAGTCCATCTTCCTTCCCACTACCAAGCCTCCCAACATTTAAGACTTGATGGAATGCATCAACACAAATGACACCAGATTTGAGCTGGTGAAAATTGTGAGTGTGATTTCAGATCTTGTACCTAAGCCTAAATTTATAGTCAAATAACTTGATGGTCTTGTTAGCTCTTAGTGATGTTAGTGTTAAATCAATTTAGTCTGTGCTTCTCTGCAAAGGATACTTTAAATCAGTTCCAATGACAAACAGTGATTTTAAATAGGAATTTCAAATCATGCTTTATATAAAATAACACAAAAACATTTTGCGCAATGTGGTTTAAAAGGCTGTGGACTGAACAATTATCTTATGTAATAAATATTTTTTTAATAAGAAGCTTCCAGTCCACAGTCTTTTAAACTACAACATGCAGAATCATTTCTTTTTGGATTTCCGCTTTATTCCATCAAATATTTCTTAATCTTTTAGGAATAAACACATTCTTCAAATTTTATTAATCTCATGGATGTCAAATGAAAACAACATTTCTGTAAAAGGGTATGTTCATTTTGTTAATTATCTAAAGGATGGAAATCAAGTCCTTGGAATGACATAAGTCCTCTGAAATAAAAATAAAAATGTGGAAATTATCATGAATGGCAGCTTTATTATACGTGGTTGAACACAAAGTTCAGATAATGTCTGTTGCAAATGTTATTCTACATTTAGTGTAAGCCTAGTAAGTGTTGGACTTACTAGACAGAAGCTCGAGAGATGTCTGAGCCACGTGATTGGGAGTGTCCCAGGGGATCTATGGCTGCCCTTAGTGCTGCCACTTGTTCAGGGTTCAATGCTTCGCCTGGTGTGGATCATCAGGCAGACCGCTGTCCTCCTGGTTAAGATGTATGGTATGAGGTATGTAGAGCATGAAAAGCAAACCATCATCCTCTAGTGAGTACACCACACTGTAGTATGTTGGTCACAGCACCCCATGCATCTCTCCAGAGTTGTTTAATCCTAGAAGGAGAGTTTGAGTAAGATTAAAAATAGTTTACATACATTTATACATCACATTTTATAATAGCATTTTCCTTTCACCAGTGAAAGAAAAATGGTTAATGGTTAATTTTTGGATACTTTGTTGGTCCAGTCAGTCATTAAATGGTGCATGTCAAGGACCTCGATTTAAAGGTTCACAAAAACTGTTATCTTTTTAGTTCATTTTCCAATCTCATGGTCATTCCAAAGGCTGTTGGAGATGTTCTTGGAGAGACAGGTTGGTGCATAAAAGCAAAAATCAGTCCCCAACAGTGGAAAATGTAGCACCCATTAAGTTCCGGTGCAAAAATCCGGAGTGCACATAGATACAAACCATAAGCCAATCCGTTACGCAAAATATGATGAGTATCAATTTAGTATCAAAGAATGTTGATTATAATAGTCTCCTATGTTTAAATGGATTGAATATTGACCTTTATGACAATGTTTTTTTGTTGTTTTTTTAAAAAGGTGGGATCCATGAAAGCATGATTTGGAAAACCACGTTGCAGAAAAGGCAGTAGGTACTAATATGTACCTTCCTTTCAATCATGCACACAATGAAACTGGACCTTCCTGTTCTCCTGACAGAGAACATCATCCGTGCAACTTCAACGTTCAAGCTCTGCTCTTACACTAAAAAAATGTTATGAGGCTAAATATGGTCTCAACCATTTTATCTTCAGGCTTTTCTTGTTTGTTTATCATTTCATGATCCTTATCAACATTACATAATATTACATTACAGTTCATTTAGCTGACACTTTTGTCCAAAGCGACTTACAAGAAGTGCAAACAATCATGAGGACACAACTCAGAAAAGCAAGAATCTTGCAAATACATTAGCTTCAAATACATAAGTGTAGTCATATAAGATAAGACAAGATATAACTTTATTTATCCCAAGGGAAATTGTTGTGCAACATTTGCAATACACAGTAAGAGACAGTATAAGATTCTAAAATTTACAAATAGTGCAAAATGTTTTATACAAATATATATAGAGAAACATTTAAAAATAAGATGAGCCAGGATAGCAAACAGGTTTTATTTGAGGGGTATCTGGGTCCTACTCGCAGTGAAGGAGTAACGAGCCGATTGGCCGATGCCGAGCAAAGTGAGCAAGCTGGGGTGTATGGTGTGACTATTGCCTGGATGTTGGAAGATGACCTTTTTGCTGCTGTTTTTATAAATGTGTATACTTAAACAATCGGTGCAGAGAGGAAGCTGTTTTTACAAAAAGTTAACAATGTTTTAAATAGCTGTGCCTCGGAGGATTTTTTATTATTGGATGGAGATTTTAACTGTACATCAAAATGCACCGCATCCAGCGTCTCAACATGCGCTGAGGCAGCTGGTGAGCCCTCATGGCCTGGTGGATGTATAGAGGAGGATGCACGCAGACAGCAGACAGTACACAGTACACATGGTCCCACCTCAAAGAGAGTAGGACCTCCTCAGCCAGACTATACCGTATTTATTGTTTTGAACATCACTTCAATATTTTTAAAATGTGGTTTTACAGATCATACCTTGCTCTTATGTAATGTTTTTATTAGGAATGTTTTGCCAAGAAGTGCATATTGGCATTTTATTCAGTTTTAACAATTGATAAAAAGTTCAGGGAGGTACTTATTCATTTCAGTGATTTTAGCAGTCTTAGGCAGTGGTGGGACCATGGTAAGACTAAGATGAAAGTTATTTGTCAACATAACCTGGATAGTGAAATAGTGGAACTAGAGCAAATGAGTAAGTCCACAGGCGATCGAGGATATATTGAAATCCTCAAAGTCAAGGGAAAATGGCTTTAGCCAACCTGCTAGACGTTAAAGTACAGGGTGCACTGGTCCGGTCCCAATTTCAAAATGCCACCGAGATGGATGCTCCCTCTAGCTTCTTCTTCGGCCTGGAGAAAAATAACGAACAAAAGAGGGTAATCCCCTCACTTCTCTCAGATACAGGGCAACAAATAACGGAACCAAGCCAGATCAGAAGGCAAGCTGTGAGTTTTTATTCCTCCCTCTTCTCGAGTGAGTATGAGGAGGAGGAAACACTGTTAGAGGAGTTCTGTGGTGACCTACCTCAGGTCTCTGATGAGACCAACTCACAGCTCGAAGAGATGCAGGAGCTGCAGGCCGCTCTGCAGGGCATACAGGGCCCTGGTCACCTGGCTGGGAAGGGCTATAGAGCAGGTGATCCATCGGGACTAGATCTACTGTGTGCCCGGCAGGTCCATGGTAGACAACGTCTACCTAATCCGTGATGTTTTGGCAGTCTCCTGCTCATTGGGCATTAATACTGGTCTGATTTCTCTACACCAGGAAAAGGCTTTTGACCGCCTTGAGCACAACTTTCTCTGGAAAGTTATGGTGAAGTTTGGCTTCAGCGCTGGTTTCATAGCTAAGATCAAGGTGTTGTACAGTGAAGGTGAGACTGTGCTTGAGTTTAAAGGCGGTCTGTGTGCTCCCTTTAGAGTGTGTAGAGGCGTGGGCTGTGGCCTGTTGGAGATGCTCTATGCACTCTCCCTGAAACCTCTTCTGAGCAAACTACACTCCAACTTGCAAGGTTTGGTTTTACCTGGTTTTAAAAGCAACATTATTTTATCGGCCTACCTGGATGACATTATTCTTATTATTAGAAGCCAGAGGGATGCAGACATTTTAACCAATATTGTGAGTAATTTTAGTGTAGCAATGTGAATTACAAGAAAAGTGACGCCCTCGCTGTCGGTGAGTGGCATGGCAGTCTCCCAGTTCTTCCCCAGAGCCTGGCCTGGAAAACGGATAGCCTTAAGTATTTTGGAATGTTTTTACGAGGAGAAATTATTGTCAAGAAGAACTGAGAGAACGTCACTGAAAAGATTGAAGGAAATCTTTCCAAATGGAAATGCTCCCTCAAATGTCTTTCAAAGGTAGAGTTTTGGTTTTAAACAACCTTGTGGCATCCCAACTCTGGCATTGTCTGACTTGTGTAAAGCCTCCCTCAGGCTTACTAGTCCAAATACAGAGAGAAATTATGAATTTCTGTTGGGATGGTCTACACTGGGTGCCAAAAGGGGTGCTGTCCAGAGAGGAGGGGGGACAGGGCCTGGTCCACCTGGCCAGCCGAATATCCACTTTATGGTATGATACAAATATCTTACAGGCCCGGCTGATTTGGTGTGGAGAAATGTGAGCTGCATTCTCAGACGTGCAAATAATCTGGGGCTGGTTGCTGCTCTGTTTTTAACTGATTCAAAAATGTTAAAGTTAAGTGAGCTGCCTCCGCTTTATCAAAGTGTTTTTTAAGTCTTGGGCCCTTTTTTAGCATAACATGTGTCCAAAGTCTGACTCTCCGCACTGGTTATTGAAAGAGCCACTGATCCATGGAGCCAGGCTGGACATCGGCAGCAGCGTCACACCAAACCTGATGGTGGCGCTGTGCAGGTCCAGCACCCTGTGCCTACAGCAGCTGATGGATGTGGTGGGGCCGGCTCTCTGCTGGGTCTGAACTCTGTCTGGGTGGCCCAGAGGATTCTGGAGCTCTGGAGCCAGAGGCTCTCTGGAGAGGAGAGGAGTTTCCTAACAACCTCCAGCCAGGGAAAGGCTGATCCAGACCCAGCAGACCCATTTAACAAAATCTGCCTGAGCCCAGGGCTGGAAGAACTGACCGGCCCCCTGCTCAAGGTCACTAACCCAGACAAACTGTCTCTGCATAGAGCTGACAAAAAAACTTTTTATGCCAACTGTGTGAAAAGCATCCACAAAAATGGACTGTGCAGCAGATCCTCCACTGTGTTGAGCAACAGACAGGGTGGAGAAAGCAGACCTGGCCCACAGTGGAGGATTTTACATGGTGCTGTCGCTTCTAACGCTTTTATTTCTGTTATTAATCCTGCGGTTTTTAACAAGTGCCCATTTTGTGATCTTCACAAGACTGTTTTTCATGTTTTTACTGAGTGTAAGAGACTTACAAGTTTCTTCTTTTATTATTGTTTTTTAGTTTCTTTGGTGTAAGTTTTACTGAGAGTGTTTTTATCATGGGAGCTGCCTACAAAATGACAAACAAGGAAAAAGTGGCAGCTCCTAAACTTCCTCTCAGGAGAAGCCAAAATGGCCGCATGTAAGCCGCAAAAACAGAATAAAGAACAGAAAAGGGCAGGAGGACATCTCTGTAACATCAGAGCCACACTCTGGCTGGAGTTCAGATTTTATAAAAATATTGATGATTTAGAAACTTTTAAACAGCGTTGGTGCTACAAAGACATTGAACGATGAATTGCACTTGCAAAACAAATGGATTTGTTTGCATTTTATTTGTGAACTGTTTGTAAAGATGAAAAAATCTAAGTAAAGTGTTTTTTGAAAAATAAAAATAAAAGATCTCTCGCTCTCTCTCTGTCTCTCTCTCCCGCTATCTCTGTTTCTCGCTCTCTCTCTCTCCTGCTCTCTTTCTCTCCCTCCTTTTTCTATCTATCTACGGCTGTACTATCAAATCAAGCCAAAAAACTTCTTAAAAAAAAAACACAACACAATATAATATTATTTGAGAGGTAAAATGTCTATTGACCTAATACTGTCACGTCCTGGTCCCTTGTTTAAATTTTGTTGTACTTGTTTTTCTGTCTTTTGTTGTCTTCCTGTTTTATTTTGGTATCATCACCCTTGTCTCTTGTTTCAGATACTTCACTTCTTGCCCTCGTGTGTTTCTTTTCTGTTTGATCACCTGCCCTGATTAGTTTCACCTGTCCCTAACTATCCTCCTCCCTTGTGTATTTAGTCTCTGCTTTCCCCTTTGTCTGTGCCAGTTCGTCTCATCTGTTCCAGTGAGCGTTCCAGCTATTTTTCTAATGTTACACTCATTTCAGCTTGTGTCCTTGCCCAGTCACTTGATGTATGTTTAGTCAAGTTTTTTTTTGTTACTCTGTACTGTCGAGTTATTTTTGAACAGTTCTTTTTGTTGTTACTTTATTTAAGTAAAGACTTTTTACTTTTACCCCTTTTGTCTGTGGGTCATGCCTTTGGGTCCGTTTTCCTGCCGATATCAGAGCAACACCCTGATAAATACAAGTGATTATCCTCTATCAAATTTGAAATAAGCCTCTGATCTTGAGCCCTAAACTATGCAAAACTGCTCTTTATGTGACAGAGTGTGCTATGAATAAATATGCTGTTAAGATTTAGTATTTGGCCTTAAACGTGCATGGTTCAGTACTGCATTCAGTCCTTTAACTTGCCGTGAACACACACACCAGTAGCAACTCTTTTTGGGGCTGCAGAAAATAAGCAAAGCAGTCATGCAAGTAACAAGTGCAAATTTAGTCTACCAAGAGTAGATTTGAGTGTGCCGTTTATTTCGTTTGAGCCAAACTTCCCTCAGAGTGCTTCCTTTTATGGATGATGATTTTGTTCTCAACATCTAAGAGCTGAATTTTTAACGTGCAGGAGGATTTTACTGGATCCCAAACAGGAGCACAGAGACCCTGCTGCCCTCTGTGAGAGCACAGTAGCCTGTTATCATGGGAGCCACGCGCACACACACACACAAACTTTGTAATATTGTGGGAAAATGTTTTGACACAAGACTGCTCCGAATCTTTGGGGAACAGCCATTTTTTTCTCCTGTGTTGCCCATGCTTTTAAAGGCACTCACCACAGTTAAATATTTGTCAGCATTTTAAAAACATCTTCCAGAGCACCCACTGAGGGAAGACTAAAGTGTTGGATGGAATCCCAGGGAATAGCCAGACTAAAAGGCTAAAGCCTTAAAGCACATGCTCAACTTGTCAGATTCAGCAGCCCCTACAGGCAGTTTTATTTATAAAGCACATTTACTACACAGAGGTATGTTCAAGGTGCTGTACAGAGATGTTAAAAACAATACAAAACAGAGTTAAAACAAATCAATTCAAAGTTAAAACAACACAATTCAGTCAAGTTCAAGTTCCGACAATACAATAAATAGAGACATATCTATAATAGAAAATATTTCAAATAATAATGAAACAATAATAAAAAGGCCTTTAGCTTTGAAAATATTTAGTTGAAAGCATTTGAAAACAATAAAGTTTAAACACTGTGATGGTTGGACCAGCAGGCGGTTTAATAATTAAAAGCCCTGGGTACCACTTGCATCCACTCCCCAGTGATGTGAGAGTTTAACAGGTTATATTGCTCGAGTATGTTGGTTATATACTCCATGCAGAGATTTATAGATGAGTAAAAACAACCATTGTAGAGATTTAAGAAGTCGGGTGATGTGGGCTGTCCTTTTGGTTTTTGGTCAGAACTCTTGTGGCTGAATTTTAAATAAGTCACAGGTGCCTGATGGTCTTTTTGGTCCTTTCAGAAGTTGATAGCAGTAGTCAATTTTGCTGGAGATAAAAGCATAATTCAGTTTTTACAAATCTTGTTTAGTCATAAAGGTAGGGAGTTTGGCTATATTTGCGGGTTCAAATAAAAACACCAAGGTTCTTAACCTGCACTTTTGTTTTTAGTGCCTTGTCCTTTTAGTTGAGCAGCAATCCTGAGCATCTATTCTTTTCTGCTAAAGAAAATGAACTCTGTTTTCTTATATTTAATTGTCAGACATTTTGAGACATCCAGTTATTTATTTGCACAAAGTATTTGCATAAAGACTCTGTGGGACTTTAGTCATTAGAGAGATAAGTAAATTACATTGTCATGCAAGACAAAAATGATACATTCACTATGTTAGGAACATCAGTTTCAATGGAGTTAAACTTTTTTTTTAAAGTTAGTGGGCTGTCAAGACAACAAGTTGATCAGTTAAGGTGTCTCTAATAGAGTATCTCTGTTGATGGGGCTGAAATCCGACATCACGACTGGTGTCTTTGTAGTTGGTAAATTGAGAGTTTGGCTCAGGCCTGAGCTAGTCTCAAGTCTGATAAAATCAAGTTTATTTTTAAGAAGGATGCACATTCATCACACTTATCAGCTAAGAGAAATTCAGGAGCTATTTGAGTGGCATGCATTATTTTTTATCTTTGTTAATGATACTGGGAAAAATGGATTATCTTGCTTTACAAATTCTATTGTTATAGGAGTGGAGCATGCCTTTATAGATATCAGTGCATTTCAAGTTTGTTTTTCTGTCATTTGTGTTCAGCTCTTTTGCACTCTTGTTTCATTCGCCTTACAATGGAATCATGCCTCCATGTGCTTTCTGTTTCTCATTCTGTTGTGTGAATGATTATCTTCTGTTTTGCCACTACAATCTTGTTTATAATATACAATGTTATGGAATTGAAGTCATTCAGCAGAACATCAGCAATCAGATGATACACTTGAAATTGTAAATATTGCTTGTCTAAAAAGAGCAGCAGTATGATCTTTTAAGTATCGCTTTTTAACAACCATAGTTTGGGATGTTTGAGGATTGGATGTAACAGACAAGTAAAAAAAACACAGAAATGATCTGATAGAACCAAAGCCTTGCAGTGTTGAAATATGGACACCCTTAGTAATGACCATTAAAGGTTGAATGTGTAAATTATGCCATAATTTAAACTTAAACCATTAAAATAATTAATTAACATTAACAACAGAATGTGAAAAGGTAACTGTGCTGATGTTATGTCAAAGACATCTATGTATTGTGTTGAAGAGAGACTGATATTAGCATGCTAACAGCTAGGAAAAATGGCCAGGGAACCAAGTAAGGGTAGCTGTACATGGGAGGCCAGGAGGCTGACCAAGAGATAGGACCAAAGGGTGGAGCCGCTCTGGGGAAAACGCAGGAGATCGAACGAACGGCCTTAGCCACTCTGGAGGACGGACAGGAGGTTGATCCGACATCCAGGGCCGCAAAGGAGACTGGCGTTGAAGGAGCAGCCCCTCTGGAGGACGAAGTATGTGGCAAGACCCCTTTGGCCGAGCTGAGACCACCAACGAAGTCGAGAGAGTGCAAGGGGAATTTGGTAATGCTGCAGCATGATGAGGGGGAACAGGATCAGGGGTCTGCAGCTGCTCAGCATCAGGGGACTATGGCCGATCAACGGCATTATCAGTTTAAAGCTGCCACGGCTCGCCAGTAGAAACTGAGGACTGCCGCAACCTGACACAGAGCATGTTTGAGTCCCTGTGTCGGCCAAGGAGTTGCGCAGCAGACATTCAGGGTTGCTGGGCAGCGGAGACTCAGGCAAAAAAACTCCTCAGACAGGGCTTATCAGCCACTTCCCTGCATGCCATCCCAAGAGTAGCCTCTTTATATCCTGTACTAGGGGCTTTTCCATTCACCATACAGGCAGGTGAGGGAATATGACAGATCATAAAGTTCACCCTCAAAAGAGTCTTCTGGGTCCATTTTAATGGCCGGATAGTCCTGTCCCTCAGGATCTCCAGCGTAGCACTCCGGGGTCCCCATCCGGAGTTTTGGTAGTGCTCCCGGCAGTGCAGGTCTGGAGCTTGCGGAAGTGAAGCAGGAGAAGGGGCTGGATCTGCCGGCTGGATCCGGGCGGCTGCTAGCTGCTGGACCTGGGTGGCTAACATCTCTAACGCCTGATCATGGGCCGATGCCGAGTGGCGTACCTCCTCAACTACAGTGGCCAACAGCGCCCCGTACTGCTGGAGGACGTCCTTAGCCCTCTCAAGTTTGGGACTTTGGTGGTCCATAGGTGGCCAGATTGTTCTGTCACGGGACGTGTTTAGATCCAAATGCAGCACACAAGAAACCAGGAACAGTTGATAATAACGTTTAATGTCAGAGCTCGGCAGGTAATGGGCAGGAAAGATAATGAGCACATGCAAGTACAAAATCCAAGCAGGCAAACTAGTAGGGGATAGATAGAAGGTAGATCGTGGCCAGGCAGAGGATTGGGAATTGGAAGAGAGGCAGGCAGGGTTGGTAGCAGGAAACCGGTCGAAGTGCTGTAGAGTCTTGCATGAGTCGTAGTAATATCTGGCAAAAAGTGAGTGAGTAGAAGAGGCTTAAATACTGGCTTGATTGGAGATGAGATGCAGCTGGAGCCCATTTGAGCTGGTGAGGTCGGAGTGGCTGCCTGGTGGGCAGCAGGTAAGGAGAGAAGCAGACTGTGACATGTAGCTTTTGTCAGCCACAGTCCCAGGGAACTGCAAACCCCCTGTTGTTGCCGTTACACAGGTCCAGCAGCCCGCTGTGACTGCCGGGCTGGGGCTTGTTCTGGCTGAACTCAATTCTCTTTGGCTGCTCACTGGGGCTCCGTATGACGGAGGCGGCTGCCGAGTGCCAGCTCTGCCGACCTCTCCCCTCCCCGGCGGTCTGCTCTCTTGGCTGTGCCGCCACTGGGAAGATGAGACGACTATGCGGGTTGTTTTCTAGTTTGGATTTAGTCCAATAAACTAATGTAATGTTACGCGGACTACAGCCCTGGTTAACATTAGTGCCCCAGTAAATACAGATGGATCAGGCCCACATAAAGATTATAAGATAGTGTCGTGGAGTAGGGGGTGAGGTAATGAGGAGGACCCAAACGCAGATAACAGTAGACGAGTTAACAAAAAGAGAGCTTTATTATAAAAAGCATGCAAAACAACAAACAAACAGGCAAACGGGCAAAACAGGCAAACAAGCAAAACAGAAACACAAACCGGGCAGGAACGAGGAAACACAAGGATCAGAAACATGGGAATCATAGACGAGGGGGTCATAGACAAACGAACCGACAAGGAACAAAGAAACAAGAGGTGTGTGTATATATATATATATATATATATACAGACAGACACTAATGACAGACGAAACATAGTTGGAGAGGGCAGGTAACAAGACAAGGGTGGCAGAGTGATTACAGACAGGAAGTAAAACTAAACAAGACACAAGGCGAAAACACTTTACAAAATAAGACAGGAAGTCAAGGAAACATCTAGGATATGACAGATAGTAGTGTTTTCTGACTGGTTTCAGCAGTTTGGTCAAATTTTGGTATTCTTGCCCATCCACTGACTGACTGGCATTACACAAGAGTTAATGCAATACACATTATAAAGAATACAATAAATATGCCAAACTACTACAACTAAACTATGAACATTAGAGATTATATGGACCCAGTTTAGATTTGAAATACTTCCCCCTTTGGAGTCGGTGGCTCAGAATTACACAATGAACCTTTAAAAGTGGATGGGCTCCTTCACATGCTGAGGTTGGCCAAAAGTGTCAAATAGTGTTGTGCTCTTTTATTTAGAAATAGAGACGCAGAGAAATCAATTTCAGAAAACTTCTCTTCATATTAACTGTATTTATTCCATGATGATATGGTACGCATTGCAAAAGTACTCAGCTGAGGACCCATTTCACTGTTCCACAGACCACATTTAAGTAGTTACTCTGTCTCACAGATCCACAGAACGGCCACGATCTCTTGTTTACAACATATTTTATACCCGCCGCCTTTCAGGTATAGTCTTCTCCCATTGGTTGGCTGGGGCCAGGTCCTATTGGCCCCTTGTTGGCACTTAGGCGTGTCCACGCCTCTCAGCGCTTCTCTGCTCCATCAGATCTTCAGTCACCCTTTTAGGTGGTGTAGTCTTCCGCTTCACAGTTTACAAATATTGCTTCTTATTTCACAATAGTTGGCCACTATAATATGCGTAGTCACTTAATTTAATAACATTTTTCATATCACATTTAATACTTCTAAATAAGGACACAATAAGGCACACTGTAACAGCTTATATATTGATTATTCTCACAATAGAATAATAATATTAAGTTATTTTGCACAACTATGGTTTTGGTTGGTGTAAGTAGAATGTGAGGTGAGCATTAAAGGATAGCACAGTGGTATTTAAATGACATACAATAACAGAATGACCTCGCTGGTGGTGCTAAACAAAACAATAGTTTGAAGGGGCTGAAGAAATGCTTGCACCACTGGCTTTGTCTAGCCATGTTTCAGTTAAAAGCATAAAATCAAGGTTATGTGCCTACTGTACATTTACTAAAACGTAATTGTTTGTGAGGGATCTGAGGAGTGGTTGGTAACAGCCTGAGCTGTTGGAGCTGCAGTTTGCTGTTGGGTTCAAAACACAACCTCCACTTACTTGTTCATTCAAACTATGAACAGATTAAAGTTATAATCCTTCAGATTTCAGTCCTGGTAGATTTAGCAACACCGGTGGTTACCATGGTAACAACAGGACTAAAAGGAGTTGGTTATGTTGCTGATAAGTTGGAGGTGTGCAGCTCACTGTGGCTGCTCCTGACTCTTCCATTACTCCCTGACACATTTCAAACTCCTCTACTGATGAAAACGAGATGAAAATTACTTTTGTTTTGTTCTGTCGATGCATTTTTTATGAAAGTTTGTGGTTCGTGACAAGCACAATGTGTTTCCTGTGACTACATCACAATAAAAGACTTTCCATGTTTGTCCAGTGTGAGTCTTTTAATGGGAAGCAGCCACAGCAGGAAATGTGTTACCATTAGCAGTCAATGAAGCCTGCTCTGACTGCAGGAGAGTAAACTGCAAACAATGAGACTGATATCAATCATATCACTTTACATAACACTGGAATATGTGCTGCCAGTAACAATAAAAGCTACTAAATGGAGAGATGTATTACAGAAAACACATTATATGACTTTCATTCAAAAATGTTTTGGTTTGATTTAATTGAAATCTTTAATGTTCTAACTTTAAGCAATTAAAGTTTTTTTTTTAATTTTTCCATTGAAAAAAGATTAGGAAAAAAAGTCTGTTGATTATCAAACTGTTCATGTGATTAAAGTCACCTGACAGATTTATTTAGATGTTCAACATTCTGCGATGCTGTTTTACTCAGTAGAGAAATCGCATAATGTTGAACCACAGTAATATTTTCATTAAAGTACTTTCTAATATTTACCACTAGTACTTTCAGGATGTACTGGTGTGCATGTAAACATTGTTGGAGTTTTAATATTATATGAAACCAATTTTTTTTTGAACTGCTGCACGGCCCAGGCAGACAGCCCTGTCATCAATGTTTCATTGACCCCTGTGTAATTACAGTCGTGGATGTCTGATCGTCTGTTGATGAATCATTGGGATCTTATGTAGAAACGGACTTTAGATCACATTAAACAACTTCTGCCAGTGAGCTACATGCACGAGGCAGTGCTGTTGTTTTGTCATGATTAATGACTCCTCTGGTTCCTGATTTCACTTGATGACATACACATACACACATGCACTTCCCCCCTCCATCCCCAGGCAATATATCCATATCAATTTAATGCAAGCTGACTTTCTAATTACACTAATGGCCTGAGCAAGAGCCATGAGGAATGTATTATTCAGACAAAATAATATATTTTTCAACATTCTCCAAAGTGACTGATCATCTCCTCCATCAGGATGGCTGCTGGTACCATTAAAGCCAATTGCATCCGTCTTATTTGATTTAAGAACACTGGTCAGTGAGATAGAAGGAGGCAGCCATTAAAATGCTGTGGGAAACAAACCTTGTCCACCAGGGTCAAAAATGAAAGACAGAAACATGACGTCTGTGATTTATAATCAAGCAAAATGACTAAGCAATGGTGTAGACAATATACTAAGCATAAAGCCAAACCTTCTATACATACACACATACAGGTATCTATCTATCTGTCCCTGGATCAGGTGCATTGAGCCATTGAATGGTTTGATGAGTTTAAAAAAAAATATGCGATTCATCTTTTATGACCTTCGCAGTCACCACATCTCAGTACATGAACAAGTTACTGAACGCACGTTAGAAGAGCTGTGATTGTACGTGACTACAGAAGCAAATTACACAAGAAGCTAAACCAACAACAAGAAATAACCATGGTAACCAATGCTACTCGACTAACCTGCAGGTAAGCTTCAGAGGATCAACTTCATGGAGTCATCAGTGATTCAGGATCCCGACAGTTTACAATAAAGTGGCATAAAAATAAGTTTTATAGATCCGTGGAATCAGTTGCTGTTTAAAACACAGTCTAACAAACAAAGAGTTCATGACACTAAATGTATAATGCTGATTTGAGCTGTGTTTAAATAAAGTTTATTTCAATCCCCTGACAGTGTCGATGCTCTTACCGCAGCTCAGAATAACACGAGGAGACATTGTGATGATAATTGGAAATAAAAACTAAACCCCCTGTTGACTTTCATTAGGAAATAAGCTACCATATAATTATAAGTGCAGCGTAGACTTGATCACACATGAACTACTTTTCTTCTTCTCTGCTTTGGCAGCAGACTCTGTCTGCTTTATCTTTTTTTTGTCACGTCACATATTCATAATTGTTTGTGATTAGACACAAAAGGGAAAAAATACTCACTCTGTACTAAAGACAAATATATAATGGGTTTCATACACTCATTTAAATTATTTCTAGTGTTTTTGCAACTTCTTCTTTTCTAATTATGTTATTAAAATGTTTATTATTCTTCTCAGCCGCGTTCCAACCCGTTGTAAAGTGCTCTACAAACACCCAGCTGTGACTGCGTTACGATAGCATCACTGCACCATTTAGTCACCTATTGTGATAAGTGGGCTGAAGAGATGGACAGGAAAGAGAAGAAGATACAAATATTCACCCAGGATCGATATCTCATACTACATACTCTGGTACAGAAGTTAGTGGTAGGCACCTTAGACTGTAAGTAACCATTGCAACCCGCCATAAAACCAAAAGAAAAAGACGAAGAGGAGGAAGCTAAAAAAAAAGGAGGCACGGTTTGAGCAGCAGGGAACCAACTGTGTCGCTTTGTTGGAGAAATAACGTTAAAATCCACCGGCCTTCCAAAGCAATCAAACTACACCAACGATCTGGGGACAGTTTAGCTCGCTACATGTTTTTACTTGAAGCCTATTGTGGTCACAGAGAGCCTGCACCTTCCCTGCACCGGCGGAGGAAGAGTGCTGACATGACTGAAACATTACTTCAACCATTAAAGAGGATGTCCAGATAAATGGTAATAATCTGCCCAATCTTTAATCAAGCTCCACAACGTCTGTGTGTTGCCTGGCAACCACTCTGATAAATGTCGCTGAAGAGCTGCATTGCTTGGGGGAAGAATGATTATTTGTTATTGTTATTTTATGCCAGACATATGTAAAAACCTCTCGTGGCTCATTGCTTGAAGCTACAGCCCAAAAAGCAAGTAAGGATGAATTCTGAGATCATACACTGGCAAAGAGCATAGAACATCAACACTCAATGGGTATAACAACACCAGTAGTAGGCCTAATGAATAAAGTCAATAAAATCCAAAGTTATTTCCAATAAAACAAGAATTTAGATAATCCTTATTAGCCTGCCCTGAAGTGAAAGCATGTCCTGTTGTCATGTTGTAAAGCAGATCACAGCAGGTATCATGTAGCAGACATCCCTGCAGTCTGTACATGTAAACCCTTAGAGGAAGTGCAGCAGAGATAAATGCAGAATAATTACATGGAAATCACATGTTCATTTTCAAGTAATAGGAGAAATACACTTAACATAGTCACAGTTCAGTTGAACTAGTGATATAGTTCAACTCAGCATCTCCTCTGTCTACACCACAGCTATTCTACAGACTGCACCTTTGTGAAGAATGGACTTGTGTTGAAGGACTCTCCTTCGCCTCACTGGCTGTCCAATAGGATTGAGTCTTAAGCAGATGGAAACTCAGTTTAAATGGATTAATGCTGTCACACACATCGACTGAATTACACACGCAGTGAACTGCAGTTGAACAAGAGCTTCTGAAAGACTGACAGGAGAAAAGAATAGATGGAGACAGAGACCAGCCAAAATAAATCTTGTGAGTGTGTCCATATTCAATGTTACATATTCAATGTTGCAACAGAATCAATCAACTGTCACACGTAATCATAAGATAAGATGAGATAAGATAAGATAGAACTTTATTTATCCCGAGGGAAATTGTTGTGCAACAGTTGCAATACACAGCGGGAGACAGTATAAAATGCAAAAACGTACAATGTGTAGAATATATATGTGTATATATATGTATGTAGAACATTTTAAAAATAAAATTAAGATGAGCTGAGATGGGGTAAGGTTAGTCTTTAGCAAAATAACAACATTAAAAAAAAAAAAAAAGAATTACCAAACCAAACTAAGTATGAAGAGGGGAGTAAGCTACATATGAACCTAAATATAAAGAATGAATATGAAGATGATGAAGAGAGGAGAAAGAGAGAGAGAGAGAGAGAGAGGACCTCAGGTCACTGCGTCTCCTCTGTGGAGGTGGATGCGTTGTAAAGTCTTATAGCCACAGGGAGAAAGGACTTCCTATGGCGTTCTGTGTCATAGAAGATACAATTCAAGTGACATGTCATCCTCAAAACTCCCCAAAAGAAACCCAACAATTAAAGGAGGAAACATGTTCTAAACCTCAGGGAGAGGCTGAGGAGGATCCCTCTGCCAGGATGGACAGACGTGCAATAGATGTCGTGTGTACAGAATAAACAACATAGTAGAAGTACAACATAGACAATCCATGTGACAGAAATGATGACGTGATCGTATATGGAAAAGATGGAAAAAGGAGGATGTCAAACAGCTTTCAGACCAGGGCTAAGGTGCGCTGCCACGATTCAGGATCCAAGATGAGAGACACAAAAACTCCAGGAATGATGCCCTGAATGCTGAGTTAGTAACATGCATACATGGGACATGGGACATGAGTGCATACAGATAGATAGAGAGAGAGAGATAGAGAGAGAAAGGAGGAGAGAGGAGCTTGGTGTAAGAGTCTTCCTCCCGAACACAAACAGGGAGCTGGAACTTGAGCCACAGTAAAGGAGCTTGACAGCTGGCTCCCATTCTGCTGTTGGAGACACTACGAACCACAAGTAACCCTGCATTCTGGGGGTGCAGTGCTCTAGTGGGGTAAGAAGGTACTATGTAGGTGAGGAGAGAGATTTCTATTTTAATGTGGATTTTACCTGGAGCCAGTGCAGGGCCAAAATGGGAGTAATATGATCTTGTTTCCTAGTTCTTGTCTACACACGTGCCGCAGCATTCTGGATCAACTGGAGAGTCTTAAGAGAATTAATGGGACAGCCTGATAATGAGGAATTACAATAATCCATCTTGGAAGTGACAAATGCATGGACTAGTTTTTCTGCATCGTTTTGAGACAGGATGTGCCTTATTTTTGCAACGTTGTACAATTATTATTTCTATTACTATCTGTTTTAAGGACTAAACTTGATAACAACTCTGACAATTCAGATAAGAATTCAGAGTACAGACCAGGATTGGCGGTACAACATAACAAATAAGATTGGCTTCATTGTTTTCCAGGTTGGGTTTAAAAGACTCAGAACAAGGCTTTTGAAAGAGTTATAGTTTAGTTTAGGTTTAGAGTTGATTTAATAGGCTTGAGTCGAAGATGGCTGCAACTCCACCTCCTCAGCCTCGAGGAACATGAGTACTAATATTTATGAAAATAAATGAATCTGATCATCTGATATTAAATCATTTACTAGTCCAGCTTTAGATGACAAAGATCTGATGTTTAAGAGTCCACAGTTCATTTTTCTATTTAGTTGCGCTATTGCCATTTTTATTAGGTTTTTGTGTATAATTCCTCCTCTGTTTACTTTCAATTTAATGACTTTAAGTATTCGTGTACGCAGTCACTATGGGGTTTTGGCAGGGTAACTGCCCTAGTGGAAGGGCAGAGAAGCGTGTATAACTGCAACTCCGCCTCCTGGTCTCAACTCTGGATTGTCATGGATTAGGTCCACTAATAAATCAGGCTTCTGCTCCATCCAAAGTGGGATGAATGCTGATCGAAAAATACTGTTTAAACTGAAGTCAACTGAAGGACACGAGAAAAGGAAGCCACAGATGTACAAACACCTGGCGCCCGGGAGACGAACAGGCAAACGACTCCTTGTTTGGCGATAACAGAACTATGTGCTTCCTGATATTGAGATGTTGAGAAACTGTTTTCTCTAGTAAAGATGACCTTTGGGTGGACCTACAATGTATAAAAGAGCACGCTACTCTTAGAGTCATTGAGCAGCACAGCAGCTTTACAACCTGCATGTAAGAGTTTGAACATCTCTGTATGTAAGATAACTCCGCTCCTTATTGCAATAATAAAGAAGCTTGTTTGAACTTTGAAGATGATGTCGGCTGAGAATAATTTCCTTAACAAATGCCATCTCTCCTAATCAGACCAGGAGTTCCCTGATTACATATATCATTTAACATATGATAACATATATCATTTTATATATATAGTATATATTTCCCTTTGTGTTTTTCTCTGTTTTTTAATTATCCTCTTTCAATGGACAGACAGCCAATGGCAGTTATTGGTAGTTGAAGTGATCACTGGTTTGGACTCTCTTCCAGGTTTGCTTAGTATTTATTATGATTGATTTCTTCCAGGGGAAAAGAAATTGCCACTCAAAGTATACTATTAAAAGTTTAAGAAGAGGACTGCTTCACCTGACCAGCAGAATGACTGTATGTTTCTTTTACTGGATTTGGTTTTCTTGAAACAATGTATTTTTAGACAGAACAACTGCCTGCCTGCCTAAACTTTATACCTGCCAAACATCCGCATGTTGGTATTACTAGTACCCATAACACCCATATTTACTGCTACGGTACAAGTGCTCCTCTTCTATTCTGATTATGTTTCAAACACAAGTCTCTTTTGGGGAAACAAAGCTAGGAATAGTGCTGTATTCTCTGTCATGGCTGGGAAGCAGGTGTGCTGGCAGATGTATGGGGAGTTCAGTTAGTGTGTCTGCCCTGATTAACACTAAGCCATTTTTCTAACTTGCTGCTGAGCTCACACTTTGCTAAATAAAACACATTGTGCTAGAGCCACAGAACTATGGAGATACATGTTAGCCTTTTTGTTTTTTAGAACTAGATACAAACAACTTTTATACTTCATTTAGTTAAGCGTCTTGGATTAGGCATATTACATGCCCATCATTCGATCGACTGGTGCAGAGATATTGTGATGGGTGCACATAAATGGATGGCAGAGACCCCTAAAACTTTTTTTTTAAGTTTAGTCTTTAAAACAGATAAAGTAATAATTGTAAGTAGTTTTAATATGCACGTGGATGCCGGGTTGTGACGCCATCCCAACTGAGCTGCTTAAAGAAGTTTTACCCATAATTAACACTTCTTTATTAAATATGATCAAACTGTCTTTATTATTATTATTATTCAGAGCATAGACCAACGCTAAATACACTGCATACAGTGTGACTGAAAGCACACGACTCCGACGTGTCCTACGGCAACACACAAGAAGATGACACAAAGTGAGTGTATATGATTTGATATAAGTTCACACGTCAGAGTCGTGTGCTTACAGTTCTGCTGACTGTACACATTGCCTTGCGTTACTTTGCTCCAGGTACTTTTATGTATGCTGTGTGTGTTTATTAGATATGAACATAAACCTATTTACCACTTTGAATTATGTTCTTATATTTATTTTTCATTTGCTCCCAAGTCCGTTTCACACCACCGGGGTTGCAGCTGAAAAATAAGAATAAAATGATGGCCTACACCATCTGCACCAAGCTGTGATTGGTCAGCAGGCGCTGCTTTTACACAAGTCCAACATAACCTGAGCAGGTTAGGTGTGCAGCATAAAATACCAATCTACCCTGGTAAGAAGTGAACCACTGCTGTAGGACTGAAAACCCAGCAGGATTAACCCTGGAGTTATCATCGCATTTTTAGTGTGTGATGAGACTGCAAAGTTGGCCAACTGACGTCCTCCCACACCGTGCAATTTTCTAGCTTACCCTCTGACTTTTGTCTGGATAGCAAGTGACTAACCTCTCAAAACAGCTGTAAAGTAAAATAGCTTTTTCTGTGAATGAAAAATACCCTGACATTATTTCAACGGTGTTTCCCCCTGATATTCATTATGCAGGGATGGAACTATGAGCTGATAAATTTCACAGGATCATTGATATCTTCTGCACACACATCACACACACACACACACACACACACACACACACACACACACACACACACACACACACACACACACACACA
>CALSCE010010649.1:189445-204291 GCA_943593645.1 Bovichtus variegatus
CCTGCGGGTGGTAGGCCCACAGGATGGAGAGGGGGGGGGGGGGGGGGCCCCGTTGCTTTTTCGGCCACCACCATCTTTCTGTAACTTTGACCAATCCTTAGTCACAGTTTATTTACACAACATCACTGATACACTTGGACTACAGGTTATAAAGGACAGTGGACGTCATTGGTTCAGTCCCCGGACCGGCAGCATTATGATCTCAGTAGGAAAAGTGTTATGCTTGCTCTTCCTTCATTACTAGTGGCCAACAGTGTGGTTGTACTGGGCAGCATCCAGGTTTGAATGTGTGTTAGTGCAACAGACAGCCGAGCTATCAGTGAATCCTCCCTGTATAATAAAGGTAAAATAAAGGTGTCACTACTCCTGTTGATGGAGTTGTTTTCAGTGAAACAATCTGGATGATGATCTGAGTTTCACTCAGTCACTATCGTTGTTTTGAAAACCGTGTCACTTTGATCCGACCAGGTTATAATTGTGTTAAAACTTTTCTGGAAACATTAAGATAGCTCCAGCATGGAAGACTGTCATGTTTCGTCGAGTTTGTTAAAGTTTTTATGTTGTAGTTATTATTGTATTTTATTTAGTGTGTTATTCAGGTTCATGTTTAGTACAGTTCATGTTTATTCTTAGTTGGTTTTAGTCGCGTCTTGTCTGTCATTCGTGAAGTCACCATGTCTTACGTCCAGTCTGTCAGTCACTGTGTCATTGTACTTCCTGTTTTATTTTGTACTTACCTCTTGTCCCTCATCCCAGATCCCTTTACTTCCTGCCTTTGTGTGGTTTCCCCGTCAGTGTCTGCCCCCCCCTGATAGTTTCCACCTGTGCCCACTCCCCTCATGTATAAACAGTCCTGTCTCCACTTGTCTTGTGTCAGTTTGTCTTGTTATGTCTCTTTGTCATGATCCAGCGTATCAGTTGTATTTCGGTATTCTTGGTATAGCCTCCTTGTGAGCGTTTTGAGTTTCTGCTACCTTTTGCAAGTAAAGTATTTTATTTTTACACTTTACATCTGTCTCTGGTGTCGTGCGTTTGAGTCCTCCTACCCTGTGTCTGAAGTTGTGACAAACATTCCTGTGGTCTCAGAAACAACCGGTTTCAGAGCAAAAAGTAAAGAACTATAAAAGTCTAATTCAGGAATATGCTCATCCTTTTTCATGACAAATTATCTTGTGTGGCATGTTGACATTTGCAAAAAGAAATGGAGAGTTTCCCTAGTCTGCATCACAGGAATGTGCTGAGGACAATTAATTTACAATGAATCTCTGTCCATTAGATTGTTATTTATCATGTGACAGAACCATGAATATCCACAGCAATTTACAACGCTGAAACTTGTGTGTGCAACAGGGCGCACATTGTCTCTGCCAAATGGTCTTTATCGCTCTGTGTTGTGTTTTAGTGCGCAGCAAATGTAATATAAATCTGGCACTTGATATTGAGACATTGTCATAGACTGGATAGAGACGTGAAAGTAAAGGAGTCAAGCTCAGGGGACCAGGAATATTTATAGTCAAGTTTTTTGGGTACCACCCTCTGTCAGATGAGCTCTGGAAATAATCCAGAAATCCTGTTGTCGATGTGAGTAGTGATTAATTAGTTTCTCAATATAAATCCAATACTGATCAGAACAGGTTGCAAAAGCTCAATTTATCCAGAAAGAACCCTGGGATATCTGCCTCGGGGTGCTGGTCAGCCAGCTTGCTTCAATTGCTAAAACAAGCCACAGCGAGTGCGAGCAACAGGCACTACCTGCAATAGTGATGCAGGCAGTTAGCTAGCTAGCTTAGATGCAAGAATCAAAGCAGGCTAAACTAGAAGTCCGTGAACAAATTTGATGAATTAATCCAAGATACAACAAAAACAGTCTAACACAGAGGCTGGTGGTACCAACCATATAAAAGGGCAATCTGGCCAGGAGCTCTCACAGCATCTTGCTCTGGACAAAATGTTGAACAGATCAACAGAGAGCAGGACAGTAAGCACTGAAGTGCTATGGTTTTATGATTTATTTGAGCTAGCAAAGTGTTTTGGACTTTGCTCATTTCATTATCCTCGGGCAGCTTGTCAGATTGACTGTCTCAGATCAGTTGAGAATGGACTCAGTGTACTATAGACACCTCAATAAAGGTACAGTATGTCAAAAGGTGCACATCTAAAATAATATCCAGTGTAATAAGTGCAAAGCCAGGAGATTCGTTATTTCAAACTACCGTTGCTTCCGGACAGCAGCCGGCAGAGTTTGATCGTTTCCAAATGATTTAGAACAAATGATGCTCCCTTGGAAAGATATATGAGCCTAAATGAGTGTTAGTTGAGGTTAAGAATGTCGGCGCTGTGAACTCCCTGCATTACACAATGATGAAACAGCACTAAATAAATTGGCACTGATGGAAGTAAGATGGCCTGTCTGAGAGCCAGTACTTTCATTATTACCATTCACACCCTCGTTTCACTCTCCACATTTCTCATTGCACTACCCCTAACCCCCCTCCCTTTATTTTACTCCCTTGTCCGGAGGGGGGTATCAGTGAAGTCAATACCACCCACAAATAACTTTTCCGTGGGGAAAAACATTTATTACTGAGAGTGCATTACAGTTATGCCTGATCCATGTCTTGATTACTATAAATACAAACATGAAATCCATCTATTGATCCTCTTCACAACACGCAGCCGCCCAATTGATCAGGGCTTGCGACAGATAGAGGAGAGCAGCACTGAATACAAATTAATTTACAAAGTTGAGCCTCTTAAAGAGGGAGAATGGGACCCTGACTGGAGATGTGGAAGGTCTTGTGTAATTATGTAATCCTAATTAGTAAAAAGGGGTCACTGACACTTATTCTAGCAGAAAAGATATGAGTGGGCATTAAAACCTCAGGCAGCTGGACTATAAATCCTAGCTGGAATAATGATGTACAGAGTGCATACATTTCACATTCATTTCCCCACAGGGACTTTGATTACTGGCCATAACATTTTAATGGTGTGAGTTAGAATAACAATGAGCTATCAGGCTGTAAAATACCTACATGTTACAGCAGAAGCTCTCAGACAGTCTTGTTACATCTTTGTTGTTAAGTAATTATGTTTTAATCCTGAGTTCCTCATAAAATTACATGTCACACTTAAGTTTTAGCAAGTTTTCATTTACTGGAGAGGTTGCCCTCAACCTACAAAGTGTCAGCCTCATACTTCAGTATTACAGTGCTGTGTTATCATTTTAAATTCTCATGCACAAATTGATGACTTTGTGAAGTTGTTAAGAGTTTGGTGTGATGTAATATATGCTAATGGTAAGAGGTAATTTGCACATTGAGATTGATATCAGATGATAATCCTAATAATATTATGATATTGATGTGAACAATATTGCATAGCCCCACTAGAAATATGCCCAAGGCACACATGGCAGGTAGCCAGTTCTGAGCCAAGAGGATGGACCCAATATTTCACTCTTAGTGTTTGTCAGACTGCTGACCCAGGTTAGTCTCACGGCCAATCCACACTGTTTTTACATTTCACTCGCATGTCTCACAAAACAGATACGCTTCCATTTCCTCAAATGTATAAATCCACACTGACACTGAGTCTTGCGTTTTTTGACGCTTCAGGTCTATTTTTGTCGCTTTAAGTGAAGCGTAATCGGGAAAGACACTGTTTACCTCACACAAATATCCCGTTGTATATGGGTTTTCAACTTATTAACCCTATCTATATTGATTGAAGAAGGTGCCCTGTCTGTGAACTTGTGTGTTTCACTCTCGCTAAGGTGGGCGAGAAACAAAATCAATGAATCAATGCATCAAACACTGTTGATTCCTTCCCATGGAGCTGACATGAAAACTATTTTGGATCATCCAATCTCAGTCGTCTGTCAGCAGCTCCCGGGTGGCAAAGGCAGACATTTACTGTGTTCATTCTAGTTTTGGTCCAGTTCATCTTCACCCTTTTTTTTTTTTTTTTACAAACGAAACAAAAGGAGTAAATGTGAAGCTATTCAGACTGACAGGTAGCATCATCAGGACCCACGTGGGGGTCAAATCAGATAACTGATTGACTGGCATCTTCTGATGTGTATATGTATGAAGAAATTAACTGATTATAAGCATTATTAGTATTATTAGACATGTTATGAATAATGACTAACAGGTAGAGAAAGTAATGATTCAGGCTTATTACTGTGGGGTTGCTGTCACATACTTTTTTAATGAACTGACAAAGTACACAAGCACAGCAGTTTTAGCAGCTTTTGACCCATTAATGAGGGAAAAGACCCGCGCTGACATTCATACGTGTTATGATGGTTGAAAAATGATATGCATGAATAGATTATATTTATGGCCTTTTACAGATTAGTATAAAATCACTTCCTCAACAGATTTAAACAGCAGAAGTCTTTATTAGTAGCTTAGAAATCATAATCACAAATTTGCTATCATAAAATCCCGTGGTTGGTTCGTTTGCTTCCACACCAGAACTGAACTGCACAGTTCAAAGCGGAACGGAGCTTGATTGACAGCTTTCACACTTTGCCAAACAAACCGGGCAAACGGGCCAGAGTTTGTTCTAAACGAATCAAATAGGTTAATTGTGAAAGCACCCTAAGACTTGCCATATTCTATATTCTTCTCATTGTGTAAAAGGATGAATGATGGATTCGGCTCATTATCACTATTATCTCCAATCCTCCAACACTGGAGCATATTGGCAACAGTCCCTAGAGGACTCAGTGTGAGTGTGAGTGTGAGTGTGAGTGTGAGTGTGAGTGTGTGTGTGTGTGTGTGTGTGTGTGTGTGTGTGTGTGCGTGCGTGCGTGCTCTAACAGTCTGTGTTTAGCTGACCACCCCCACTGAATTGTTAAAGCCAACAGTAGCTGCAAGCATCTGCTCTGAATGATCAGAACAGTGATTTTCTCCTTTTATCTCTACCTCAACTCCTCCCATCTCTAAGACACATGCATCCCAAGCTGAGCATATCAGCATCGCTGAGGCTTTGTCAGATGAAAATCAGGACAATAAGAGAAGGTTTTTTGGGTAAAGGCCCAGAGAAGGAAGTCGCTCCAAGATTTTTAGGGCCTGTTCTCTGTTTTAACATCTCTTTTAATTTGCCATAGCTATTGCATGTCTATGGTGAAATTGTGAAATCAACACAAGAATGACAGAGACTGGCCCTTTCAAGCCGACCTAGAGCTTAGGAAATGTACTCGCCAAGGGAGAGGATCCTCCCATAAGAAACTGAGAAGTTTAGCATTTTTTTGGTTCATTATCAAACTGACCGCACTTGACTATGTAAATGTGGTTGAAATCCTCATCAATGGATGTTCTAATTACCAGGTTGTGTAGTTGAAAAAAAAAAGAAAAATGTTTAAACAGCCAAATCTGATTCAGTAAAAACAATTAATAAATCTGATTTAGGTACAGCCCTCCTTAATGTCCGATAATGTAATAATTTCATGAAAATGTAATAAAATTTGCACTCAGAAATTTCTTTTTGACACGAAGTAGAGCTCTATTGAAGCTAAACCACGGATGTATCTTATTATACATCCATGAGCTAAACTGAAAATACACACATGGATGTACACACATGGATGTATAAAGAGACCTGGATACAGAGTTGGAGGCGGGCTGCCCTTCATTCCTATGAAAGTTGCTCAGTAGCAAATGAAGAAAATGGCCAAAATGGCTCGACTGCGTCGTGATAAAATTACCCGGATCTTGTATCCTGGATCTAGGTCAAAGCTGCATTTTCTATCAGTTGTAATGGTGCATCTTATGTTGGCTGTGAGCAGGGCTGTGTTGGTGCTCTACAGTAGGTGATACGTCCACTGGTGCTCCTGAGGGGATTGATCTGTTCATTGCAATATTGTATAACAATTATAATAGTTGAATCCTTTATTATTTGAAATGTAACTTAATTCAGCTTCACTAATCTTGAGTTATGTCAGGTTATCAGCATCACCTGTAAATCAACACCTTTATATGAACATTAGTCCCTATTCTATGTGATCCTGGTTTGAACCATGTTCAGGATGTGATACGGAACACAGCCTGTTTATTAATACCTCTATATGGTTAATGATCATCAGACTTTTACTTGGCTGTCCTGAACACATTTTTCATCCAACATTTATTTAAAATGGATCTATTTTTACATGAATTATACAACTTACAGTGCACAGGCCTGCATTGCATTAGTGAAGCATAGATAGATAGATTTTAATTGTTGTTCATCCATTGCAGAAAGGTCTGTACAGGATTGAGACTAACACACAGTGATGCTCAGTGCTGCTGCTTTCAGATCATTAACGGATGATGAGCATTGTTTTTATATATTGGAGGCTCAGCAGATCTCTCTCAGCGCTGTGTGCTCAGTATTTTAACTGAGCACATTGGGATTCACAGCTGTCATTTAAGGAGCAAACATCTGCACAGCTGCAGGTAGTTGTATCCATCTCTGACCGCTTGTTAACTGGAGGAAAGCATGCAGAAGAACCACATAAGGAAAAAATAATAACACTTGCAAACTGAGCCTCCATACATATCAAAGATAAAATAAGAAATAGCTCAGCAGGTGGAAGATCTACCAATTACACATCTTTATCAGAGTGAGCTCTCAGGGAGCAGCACGGTAGGTTGCTCGTACAGTCATCGTTTTTCCATTGCTTAAATTATTAGTGGGATGTTCTTCAGCGGCAATCACACACACTTGCTCAGTTTCTTCTGACCTGTGACACGTGATGAAGGATGAAGCTCTCTATCTTTTACCAAAAAGTTAAAGGTACACACACAAATACACACACACACACACACACACACACACACACACACACACTGCAGATCATATATCATAGTTGTCTTTGTTGCCTTGCTTTTTATTACTCTTCTTCTCAAACATCGTGTATCTGCTGCTCTGTAGTCTCACTACAAATTAAACATGTTCCTACTCATTATGCTTTCAAAGTTAATTAACTATTAATTGTAACCATTTTGCTGCTGATGGATGGATATTTGGCTAAATCTCACTTTATACACACTGTATGTAAAGTGTTCCTATATGCCTGGCTCAAGCGGAAAAAATAACTTTCAGTGTGGACATTAGCTCGCTATCTAGTTGCTCTGATTTGCTTCAGTGTTATCTGTTTGAGTTTAATTGTGCCAGCTGAATTGACAACAGATTTTTATCAGCAGTAGCTAGTTAGCTAATTAAGTCAATTAAGTGTCTGTTGCTGACGTTTTAATGTCCTCAGCTGACCCTGCAAAAGGCTCTTAAAAATGCTTTTCATAGCATGATAGCTCAGTGCAGCTTAATGAGGCAAAAAAGACTGAGCATAAGGCTATCGGGTCTTAGTTAATGATCCATTTACACGGCCACACTGAGAAGTATTGCTTTTGTCTTGCTGGTAGAGCTAGTAAGACATATTATTCTACAGAGAGAGCCACGTAGACTTCCCCGACGACTACCCCCACCCACCCAACCGCCCGTTTGCTGACAGGGAGTGTTTTAATACAACTGTAAACACGCCCGTTCATTCAATCGCAGGGTTTCACCATGAGATGGCGCTTCCTTCACAAAAACACATAAACCAGCTAAAGTACACTGAAGAGCCATGTGTCTTTGTTTAGGCCATGGTTTACACACTATTTTTCCCAGAGATACAGTAGTATGCTGGAACTTCAATAATGTTTGCTGCCCCTCAGTTATCAAAAGTTATTAATCACATATTTTTTAACAGCATAAACCCTGATTTTCAGTGGTGGAATGTAACTATGCACATTTACTCGAGTACTGTACTCATCATGACACAGATGAAGCTTCACTATCATTTGTACTCTTGGATGCCATTGGAAATATTTGTATTCTCAAACTTTTCAACCTAAATACTTCAGACCTGTTTCATGTGGTAAACAGAAAAAAAACATTTAAATTTGAATTATGTCAATGCCACTTATATACTGCAGAGGGTCATTTTATTCATATTGCATTTGGATTCAACTTGACAGACTTTATACTTTTCAAGTTATTGATCGCTTCCCAGCTTTCAGAAAATGAAGTTATTGATCCCGTCCCAGCTTTCAGAAAATGAACAGTAGAATGACTGACAGAGTCTTAATAAATCCAGACATTTAAACTTAGAAGTCTAAAGCTGACTATCACGAAGTAATTCAACTTTAAAATAAAGAACTTATTGCTGTGTGTCACAATCATATCAGACTTTTTATTGGTCCAAAGCTAACATGGGTGGAAGTTATGCACACAATATTCTTCTTTTATTGGTGCAAATGTTCCCTATCTGCAGATATGCACTTCATAATGACACAGCACAACTTTATAGCAATTCATTTTGTGGACCCCCTGACACAGTGCCATGGACTTAATTTATTTATATTTTGTACCAATATATAATATATTATCATATATTAAGCCACCCAGCAGTATACAAGGCAATTAAAATGAGCTACATTAAAGGGATGAACACATGAGTGAATACATAATTATAATTCAATAATATACATATTATTCTGAGATTCTCCTTAATGAAAATGTTTACTTTAGGTATTTATATGTTGATGCTTATACTTTTGTACTTTTACTTTAGTAAGATTTTGAATGCAGGGCTTACTTTGAACAGACCTGTGGATATAGATGGCCGATGGTCCATTAAGAGCGAGAGTGAGATCGCTGTTTTGCTATGAGACATTATTTTACATCTTCTCAGCACTGTTTTGTGGGTTTTAATAAACTGGTACAGCAATTAAAAGTACAGTAAGTTTACTTAGACAGTTCACTTTGCAAGCCAAAATATGTTCCACACTGTCTGTTTGAACTGATTTCATAATTACACAACATTTATGAAAAATACAATATAATTTTATTGACAGTAAACACGTCAAATGTAATACAGTAAATAGTAACCACAATTGGATAATACTCATAAATCACGTTGTTTGTGAGTAGCTGAGTTAGGGGAAACTTTATAAAGTTTAAATCACGCTGTCTACGACACATTCGTAATTATTCGTGCCTTCATGTAAATTCGGCAAATTTATGACACATTAAGTGATTTCTTTCTTTGTGTAAAAACATTGTGTCAGTTTGTTCGCCCTGTAGCTGTAGGTCTACCACTGGAGATACATTTCTGCTATACACAGTTATTTCCAACCCATATTTATTTTATTTTCATGCAGTTCTGTCAAATAACGCATTCTTACAGCTTTCATGGACAGAATATAAATATAAATGAGTCACTAGAGCCGTGTCTCCTTCAGCCGTCTCACATAGCTTACACTGTATATAAAAAAAATACAAATTCTGATGTTATTACCTGATCATCTAGATATGATCATGATATAGCCTATAATAATCAGTAAATGTGGTCTTTACTCTGTATGAGAACCTCACTCACATTACATATGAGATGATTTCAGACTTCAGCAATATTTTAAGTTTGTTATTAAAATGCGTTTTGAGATTCTATCATTGCTATGGTTATTGACACTGCTATCACATAATGTGCATGTTGTTTGGATCATGTGTTTATATGGAGTCTCCCGGTTATGAACAAATTAACTTTATTCATAGAGCACCTTTCATTGACAGAATGCAACACAATGTGCTTTATACTTCAGCAACACAAACCACACATCCACAAGGAGGAAGGGAGAATATCGTTAGGAGGCTTATCCTGGTTTTGACCATTTTCAGGATATGATGTTAAACGGTGCACAGAGAAACCGGGTTATTCATATCTGTATGTACATGATAAATATTAGAATCCTGGTTACTGATTATTACTGCATGCTATGTGCACACGGGCTGGGATGTTTACAAAAAGCACATTGTTTCGTGAGTTGTTGAGTTATGTGAATCTTTATAAACTGTGTCCAACGCAGTCTATGACACATTTCTTATTGTTGTCAATTCAAAAAAACGTATGATACATTAAATTATTTATTTCTTTGTTTAAAAAGCATTGTTAGTTTGTCCCGGCCTGTTACTGGACCACTGAAATCACCTGCACAATAACAGATATTATTAGACAGGAAGTAGAGGCGTGTTTCCTTCAACCGTCTCGTATTGCATAAAAACAACAATCTTTATCTGTGTTTTACAAAAAAAGCTTCAGCATAAAATTGTCATGACCTGGTCATTACATGATCATGTATTGATAATAATCATTAAAAGTATGCTCTGTGTTGGAAGCACATTTCCTCACGGGAAATATGATAAAAACGGTTTATTTCAGCTGCAGTAAACTGCGTCAGCTTCCATCACTGCTCCACCTGGTGGATAGATAAACCATTGCAACTAATTTCCACATAATGCGCCATTGGGACGTTACGAGAACTGATTTTGTAATTCAGAATTTTGTATTTCAACATGCTGATTTGGATGCAGGGAGAATAGAAACTGAACTGACAGAAACGGTTTAGACAGATACAGACCGTTTGGACTCTTCATAAGTTACATACATCCTATATCTGGAAGCTGAGTTTAAATAGTTTGGTAGGAACATGGTCAGTGCACATGTGGATGACTTAATAATTTTGTTTATAGTTACTATTGTCATCATCGGTCATTCTACGGGATATCATAGGTGGAGACTCAACCAGCTGTATGTCCCAAACTGTTGATGAGTCTGTATTTCTAATACTGGATCCAATTATGTCAATTTTGTTATAAAAAATTATGCAAATTTCTGAAACTGAAAGCACGGAGATGGGTTCATAAGAGTGTCGTGGAGAAGGGCACTTTGTGGTTGTATTTGTTTTCCAGAATGAGCTTTGATAAGTGGGCTTGTCTTTCTTTTCTGACAAAATGAATGTAATTTCTATCTTTAAACTTTAAGATGTCATAGACAACATTGACATTAACATTTAATTTCTGAAGCAGGCAGATTTAATTTTATTTTTTAAATGCTGTGAAAAGACACTTTACACTACCTGGAGACAGACACAGTTATAGACTACTTGCTTAATGCTCCACTATGTTCACCAGCTAAAGAGACAGTTAGAGTCTAGCTAGCAAACAAAGTTGAGCATTTAGCAGCTAAGAGACAGTTAGAGACTAGCTGGTGAACATAGTGGAGCATTTAGCAGCTAAGAGACAGAGAGCCTATGTACATCAGGAGTTTGTAGTGAACAGAAACAGCTAAAAGAGATAGAATATTGGACTGACATTTATCAAGTTCGATGTTTACACTTAAAAGGTGTTGATATGTCTGTTATGTGTTTAGAACTTGTTCCTGCTGCCCTGAAGCGGACAAATGAAGTCACATACATTCCTCAAGATTGTGTGTGAATTAAAGCTGAAATATAACAGCAAATCCATCATCAAACTGTTATATTCAAATCACAAAAATTGTGTGCCAATCTGCCCAATATTGTGAATTTTCCATATGATTACATGCTTTGGCCCGATGGTGACACTAAAGAAAGGTCAAGGTCATTGTAAACATTAGAATTCATCCTGTGGGGATCATTAACATCCATAGCACCTTTAATGAAAATCGAGTGATATTGCCATCCTTAGTCCCCAACACTGGTAATCTGACTCAACAGGCTAAAAATGAACTACTACAATACAAAGAATCCACAAATCCATGTTTGCAGCAGAGCCTGAGAAATACTTGACTCATGTTTTTGCAGTTAATTTTAGCAGAGAACATTTTGATAAGGAAAGTTTTCTCCTTTGAACAACTTGAAGTTGTGCCTCTGATAGTCCATGTTGAAAGCACAGCACAGCGTTTGAAGCTCAGATTAGAATCAGCTAATATCATCACCACTTGGGTTCACCGCCTAGACACTGTTCCTGAATAAAATACAAACATATTTGGTGAAGTACATCAGACGATAATGTCAAAACAGATTCTAATTAGATTTTTTTTTGAAGAAGAAGAAGTCTCTTTCTCTCACACACACTTAAGAAAGAGAGAGAAGTGCAAAGTGTCAGACGTTGTATAATCATGTCACTTTGAAGTAGCTGCTGGTGCTGAGCTGCCCTGTGTTGCATAACAGGCTGGCATGGGGGTTCAACATTGCTCTGCTGCCCTGTCAGCTAGGATTATCCCACTGTCACTCTGACCTGCTGAATATGGTTACCAGCCAACACACAGCACAAATATCTGAATGTGAAATTGTGACCCTGTCTACCATGTCCATGCATCCACATCTGTCTTCTTCTTTCTCTATCGTAATATCTCAATGTGCTCTTTGAACAAGAAGAAAGGGAAACAACGTAAATAATGGTAATGACTAAGGTATTAGTTGGTCATTTATTTCCATAAACAGATACGTTTTCTCTATCTCCAACCCACTGCCTTTATAAGAAGGCTGATGAGTCATTTTTGCTCTTTTCATCAAACCTCCTCATTCATACAAAGTACTGCTCTTTTAGTAGAGGGACAGTAAAGGTTTGCTTTCAGGTATTTGGGTACCAGAGTGGTTTAGTGCATGACCCAAAGTTAGTATGGGACATGATTAATGTACAAGGGTAGCATTTGAGAGAGTTGTGCAGAGAACAGCGTAACATTGTGTCAGTGGCAGCTCTGAAGGCAAAAACAGCTGGTGGACAAAATGATTATAAAATCAGATTCAGTTAAATAATCTGGATTCTGTAGCGAAATACACACAGTGTAGAGGCATGAGAGTAAGATGTTAAAGAAACAACTTTAACAAGTTAAAACTGAATCAATAAAATAGGATGTAAATAGAATGTAAAGTTATGATCGGCTATGCTGGAGGTGTTAAAACATATGTAACTGCAGGGCTCAGGCTAGAGGAGTTTAAATTCCTGACAGATATTGAAATAGGGGTGTGTCACGGGTTGTGTGTAATTTGTGTTTTCCCTGTTTTCCTCTCCTGCCTCCCTCCTGACACTTGCAATGAGTGATCGAGCTCTGGTGTGCTCAATCACTCATTAGGACTTGGTGTTTGAAAAGACCAGGAGAGTAAACAGACAGTGCCAGTTGGCAGTTTGTGAGCTGCATGTTGGTTTGTCTCCGGACAAGACATGGTGGTCTGGATCGGTACCTTTGCTCACTTTTTGGAGGGTGTGTGTCTGTTAGCTTGTAGTGTTTGATTTAACCTTGAGTTTATTAAACCAGGGCCACATTCTTTCTTTTACAGAAACTTGCTTTCAGTTGGTCTTTTGAAATCGTTTAGTAAGCGTTAATATGTTAATAAATCACTGTTTTTGGTTATACACTTCAGTTCATCTTGATTATTTTTCCCTGGGTTATTTTATTGTTACTCCCCTCATCCCCTTGGGTATCGGAACATAACAAATGGGGGCTCACCCGGGATTTCGAAAAGGAAGCTTGAGTAACTGATTTGTCTAAGCGAGCTGACGCGGTGAGTATTGGTGTCTGGATGTCTATCATTGTCTAAAGTCTTCATTAAGTGTACACTGCTTCCTCAGTTTAGACAGGTGAGTGTCTAGCTGGGGTGTATCAGTTTTTCCTTAAGGCACTCATTTATTCAGCATTTTTTTGTTTTCGGAGTAATCCTGGAATTAATTTCCTGTCTGAGGTAAGCGTTTCAGGGTTTCGGCTGCTGATGTTTGTCTTTCAAGTCGCCACGAGCCTTTCATGCTCCAGAAGATAGGTTAGGTTGAACGTCCAGCTGCATGATTCTAAAACTAAACGTGTCAGCGATACTAACTATCTGAAGTCCCAGCTGGGTATGATCTGCACCATGCTGCTGAAAGCTCAGAAAGATCTTGAGCAGCTGACCTCCACTAACAAGGACCTGCAAGTTAAACTGGAGCAGATGAAGGGAGAAAAAGAGAGCCCTTTAAAATGAGCTCTGTGCTGAAAGGCATTTGCTTGCAGTGGCTAGTTGGAGTTGGAGAGCTACTGTATCTTGAAATCAAGAGGGCTCAAACTCAGGAAGCTAAGAAGACACTGAAAAGATCCCAGGCTTCTGAAAGCACCCAGCTAGAGAACCAGTGAGCAGCCCTTAAAAAGGCAAAATATCTCCTGTAGACTGAGTGCCTGGAGAGGAACAACCTCTGGGAGGAGCTGGATAGAATCCAGTTACTTGCAATGGCTAAAACCAACTTGGAGTTGGAGAGCCATCTGGAAATTGAGAAGGCTCAAGGAGTTAAATTGAGGAAGCTAAAAAGACACTGGAAAGATCCCAGGCTTCTTACAAATCCCACCTAGAGAACCAGAGAGCGGAGACCAGGAACATCGAAGCAGTCCTGAAAAAGGCAGAAGATCTCCTGGAGACTGAGTGCCTCTGTTATCAGCAGGAGAGAACCACCCCCCAGCGGGAGACAGATTAATCTGCCTGGCTCAACTGGATGAAGGGAAAGATAAGTTAGCTCATGGCTGCTCTGACGGAGGCTGGGTAGCAGCTGAAGATTCTACATCTCCAGTGGCAGGAGAAGTCTTCCCTCACAGCACAGCTGGAGAAATCTCGGGGCACCCATCTTGCCCAGCTGGAGATGCAGGACCGAGATAACAAGAAACTCGTGGCTGCTTTACAGAAAAAGGTTGAAGATCAGCTAGAAGGTGAGCATCTCCTATGGCAGAAGAAGACCATTTCCCTGCTGGAGGAGGCCCAGAAAACAAGAGCCTCCTATATCTCTCAGATTAAAGAGCAAAAACGGAGGCTGAGCAGCAGTTTGAGAGCAATCACATCAAGTGGCAGGAGGACAAGTCAACCCTCCTTCCGGCCACAGAAAGCGTCCAGCAGACTCTGTAGGAGATGGAGCAGGAGTGGCCAAAGACGGAGAGCACCATGAAGTCACTGCTGAGCAAAAGAAAATGCGCGCGCGCGCGCGCGCGCGCACACACACACACACACACACACACACACACACACACACACACACAC
>CALSCE010010649.1:224365-255357 GCA_943593645.1 Bovichtus variegatus
ACACACACACACACACACACACACACACACACACACACACACACACAAGCATAATGTCTAAGCACTTGTGTTTGACTCCTCTTGTTTTAGTTGTCCCATGGCATATGTGTCAGAATGCATTACTCACTCCCCTGCCAGCCAACAGTGCAACAACCGCAGTAAAGCAGCAGTCTGTCCAATCCTGGGAGAGACTTAGCAAGCTGTCAATGGCTATCACAGCACAGTCACCAACAGTTAACCGCTGGTGGACTGACAGAATGCTAAAAGCCCTCTGCTGCTACAGCACTGCTCTGTCACAGGCCTTCAAACAATACTGTGTAGCATACATAATTCCTTCCCTCTGTTCACACTCACACTGACTTACTCTATGGATTGGTGAAGGGTCACTCAATATTGAAACACAATAAATAGGTTAGGGGCTCCATTGACTTTGTGTTTTCAGATTGTTCTCTGAAATGTGTTCTGGCATTCACTCCTATTAAAGTTTGTTAGAGAAGAATAGGATGTGGAGAGAAAACTCAAAGCAAAGCACAACTAAAACACACTTACTCTGATTTTCAATTAAAACCAATACAACCCATGTTAGATCCAAGACAGCACTCAATTCACACCTTGTTCATTGACTTGGAGAGATGATTGAAATCTATAGATTAAACCAGGTTGTAGCACAAGACAAGCCTCTGTCACTGTGGTGGCCCTTGCTGTTCACTTTCTAATTTCTCGATGTTGTGCCTCCTCGCTCCCTGCTCCTCCGGCTTGTGACCCGGAAATCGATCTCAGCACTCTATCGTTAATTATGTCCCAATTTCTAAAATGGATCTCAAGGAGAGACAAAGCTTGCCGCAGGAACTGTGAGAGAGGATATCGGTGTATCCTTGGCAGAAGTCTTTTCAACACCCATGACATATAAAAGAGGTGTGACGCACAGCAGGAATATTCTCAAACCGTGCCAGGACTAACACATGTAACTGTTAGTTGCAGTTATTCAAGATAATCAAATGTGCGTTCAAACTTTCTGCCCTTCACCGTGTGTGTTGCATTAGGCGCTGTTCTAACTGCATTTATTCATGACATTTCCCCTTGATATTACTTATGTTTGTAACTTTGAATGCAGGCTACACCATATTCAATTGATATTATCGTGACATGATGTTTACAAGTGCAAAGAGCTGGAAACTTCCAATTATTAAATCAATAAGAATATTGTAAGGCATTTAGCACTTTTGTTGTATTTGATGTTGTCATATAAATAGAGAGGAGTATGTTTGTGTATACTTGCAAGATTCTCGCTGTTTGGAGTTGTATCTTCATCATTGTTTGCACTTATTGTAAGTCGCTTTGGACAAAAGCGTCTGTTAAATGAACTGTAATGTAATGTAATGTATAGAAATATTTTTTTTATAAGTCACTCTTTATTTGTATAGTAGGGTATTTTTCATACAAACATTTGTGTGTGTGTTAAATAAAAAGATATCATGAGTAAATTTTCACTACTCCAATATCCATTCCCACCTCATCTTTATTTGAACACCTTGCTTTTAAACTGTCTGGTAACAAACTCCTGGTCACTGCTGGTATTTATTGTCCCACCAAGCCAAACCCTACATTCCCTTCTGACTTATCTGAATTTCTAACTCAACATTTTGTCATATCACCATCTGTTCTTCTGCTAGGCGACTTCAACATCCATGTCGACTCCACAGACTGCAAAACTACAATGGACTTTCTGGGTATACTACACTTCTTCAACATCACCCAACACATTGATTTCCCCAAGAAAAAGGACAGACACTGGACCTCGTCTGCACCTCTGGTATCCACATCAATAGCCTGACCAGTACTGACCTTACCATCTCCGACCAATGGCTATTACCCTGGACATAGACATCCCGCACCATAACATTCCGTAACCTCAAGTCCATCAACCCCTCCTCTCTGTACTCCATCTCTGACTCTGCCCTCACTCCGAATGCCTCCCCCATTGACCTGATTAATACTTACAATGATGCACTCTCCTCCTGTCTTGACAATATTGCCACCATAAAAAACAAACCTCAACCTGTCCTCTCGACCCTATCCCAACCTTTTTTGTCAAGACCTGCCTCCCTTGACTTACCACACTCATCACCAACATAATCACCTCTTCCTTGTCCACTGATCTCGTCCCCTTCTCCTCAAACTTGCCGCTGTCACCCCCATACTTAAAAAACCTGGACTTGACCCTGACATTCCCAACAACTACCAGCCCATCTCAAACCACCTCTTTCTGTCCAAAATACTTGAGCGAGCTGTCACTGCTCAACTAAAGTACCACCCAGTATGACCTCTACGAACCCTTCCAATCCGGCTTCCATTCCAAACACAGCACAGAAACTGCCCTACTGAAAATCTAACTGAAATATCTCTCTGACAGACATCAAAACATCTCCATAAACAACTGCAAATCTTCCACTGCCCCAGTCACTCACGGTGTCCCCCGGGGTTCATTCCTCAGTCCCCTCCTCTTCATCCTTTACATCCATTATAGTTCTCCTTCACCATGCATATCATACTAACGCGCTCTTCTGTATGTGTGAAAGGCACGTCCACGAGTGGTAGCGCTTTTGATGCTATACACTCGGCACGCAGCTTCTGGGCCAGCTGAAGCATGAAGTCCCGTCTGGGGATGTTGTCCTTCATGCAGCTCCGGTACAGCACCCAGGCATTGATGGCAGCAAAATCCAGCACATTGTAGAAAGCAGCAACGGGCCATCTACGTGTGCCACCTGAGAGAAAGAGAGAGAGATGATTGTTTAGGACTTGCGTGCATCCAAACAAGTATGCATACAAACTATTTATCAAAAAGAAACAATTCTAATCAATTCCACAATTCAAAGTACATTTTTACCCAACAAAAAATATGTACAATGATAATAATTGCTAAACCATAGGCACTGTGGTCGAAAACAACTTTCCGCACACCTCACTTGAAGGGAATATTTACCTTAATATAATAATAATGATAATAATAATAACAATAACATTTTACCGAAAACTGGCAAGCCATTTGATAATTTGTGTGATTATAGTAGGACACCGTTTCTGTTGAGATGTCCACATGCTGGTGTTGTGTGCTGAGGATGTTAACATTTCTCCTTGGCTGGCATTGATAAACAGACAGCACCATTTTGTCATGTTTTAGCACTTTGATACTGAACAGCTCCATTCTCCCTTGCATAGAAGGTGGGATTTCATGATTGTTTGTGTTGAGGGTGCCCACCAGGCTGGTATTTTTGGAGAGAAGCGCGTTGGTGAGTGGGAGGGACGTAAAGAAATTGTCAATAGTGGCATTCCTTCTCTTACCAACAAAGAGCTCCACCAGCCTCAGCACCACATTATCTTAAAGGCGTTGAGTTTCTTGGCTGCTGTCATCTTTTCTCAGGTAAGGGAAGCCATTCAGGATGTACTTGCTGTCAACATCGGCTGCCAGCCAAAACTTGATACCAAATGTGTCTGGCTTGTTGGGCATGTACTGCATAAAGGGACATCTTGCCTTTGTCGGGAACAGTTGCTCATCCACCGTTATGTCTGACCCTGGCCTGTAACACGCGATGAAGTTCTTCACAAACCGATCACACACCTCCCTCAGGTGTGTAAATTTGTATGGTCAACCCGCAATGGTGGGTCTCTTTCTGATCAAAGCGCAGGTAGCACATGATGTCTCGAAACCGGTTCCTTGACAGCGTTGTGTTGAAGAACGCATTGCTCTGACTTGAAACTTTCCATCTCTATTTTCTTCCCACAGTATGCACCCCTCACTCACATAAGTGCAATAAAGGCCTTCACTTCCGCAGGCGGCTCTGTCTTCACCCGCTCTGCGCACTTCAGAAACGGTGCATTCATGAGTGTGAACGCATAAATGCTGTGAGTTTGTGGCAAATGTTGCACCATGCGTGTGGTGTGGGGCCAGTCAGGATGCTTTGTATTTAGTGTCTCCCCGTGCCTCCGCCAGACTCTGTGACCGTCCACACTGTGCCATCTTTCCCGATCTCTTGAGCTGGTGATGGCGCCATGGAACACACCAAATAGGAATAGAGGAAAAGGCTACTTTAGGCACTCTTGCTGTATTGCTTCTTCATGCTGATGGAATGTTGCTGGGTGTTGAGAAATCAATGTTTCTTATTATTTATTTGAAATACAACACACTTGAAGATTAAGCTTCTTAGGAAGTTATTTCAAATAAATTATATAATACACACAGTTAACAGCAGAATAATCATGGTTTCAGACAGCAACTATGATCGAGTAACATTCTCTCAGCCCTATTTTAAGATCACGCTTAATTATTTTGTTGTCTCCATGACATAAACTAATGTTTTCACTGAGCTTACATTGGCATTTTCTGTTGCCTGCACGAAAGGAGAGTGAATCAGCTGAAGTCTGGACAGACTGAACTAAAACTGGCAGAATGGAAGAGGGAGTGATCACCTCCAACAGCTTTAACACTGATTCATTCCTCTCCCGCTGGCTTCTTTTCAACAGTATAACATGAGTTTTTCCTGAGAAGCCTTGGACATCAGTCAGACATGTCTCCACATTTGGTTGAAGTGTCAGTGCAGGAGAAAGCAGCTCCAGCAGAGCCTCCGCTGAGAAAATGAAAGTGTACCTCAGTGGCCTCCCAATCCCACTGTTGTGCTGACAGCTGTCATTCTGGGACACTCTTTCCAATGAGCAAATGTCTCCATAAACAGAGGAGAGAAATATAAACCTCACAAGTTAAAGTAGGATATTTTGTCGGTACAGATTTAATGCAAAGCTTTTTAGTATCTCAGTCTTTGGGTTTTACATTCCACAACAATACTGTTTTGGTTCAGTCTCATAAGCGGCTGTTTTTCTTCCCCACTGTACACTGGCCCTCTAAGTTTCACTTTGCAAATCTATGATCATGTTTATTAAAAATTTGCACTTGGTTGGCTTATTTGAAGCTATGGGTTGAATTTGTATTCTATTTGTTGGCTTTGTTGCTCTTACTTTGCTTTGGCTTATTTGTAGCTATTCTGCACTTGTATGATTTTACCTATTTGAAGCTTATGTACTTGCAAGATTCTCACTGTTTAGAGTCGTATCCTCATGATTGTTTGCACTTATTGTAAGTTGCTCTGGATAAAAGCATCAGCTAAATGAACCGTAATGTAATGACATTACATTCATTTAGCAGGTGCTTTTATCCAGAGTGACTTACATTGAACTAACAACTCAGGGTCAAGTGCCTTCCTCATGAGCTCAATGGTGGCAGCCTGGTATTGAACTCACAACCTGCTGGTATTCTTTTTGAAAGCCTGACTACTAGAGCACTTGACTACCACCACCCATGATTGATTACCACCACCCATGTTCTGTTAGGAAAGAATGTCTACAAAGTAGCCTGAGAAAAGATACTGTATGTCTTTGAGTACATCACACACACACTACTGGAGCAGTGCACACAGACAACCAACATGGAAGTGCAGGCTGCAGCTTTACATTTCTGCAGGCATGTAGGTCACACACAGGCCACATTTAGCTCTTTGATCTCCCCCTCATTGCTGTAACAACTATGAGTCTTACAAAGGGGAATTAAAGATAAAAATGGTGATACCTTTAGAACACTGTTATTGGTTTGCTCGTCTATCATTCTCTCCCAGCTTGTCTTTTCTTGTTGTTATTCAGAGGAGCATGTTCGAGCTTATCATCACAGGTCACAGTTCATCAGTGATTGCCTGAACTCCATCTCCCCTTTAATATCTCGACCACACACACATTCATATGCTGAGGTTTGCATCACTATACTAAGAGGACTTTACAAACAAACACACATACACACACACACAAGCTTTATTATTCTCACTGAGATGTGCCACCAGGCACAGATATATGGATGGATATTTAATTGCTATTGTTTTTTGTCCTCTCCCTCTGGTCCACCTTGTTTTTTTTGTCTCTATTTTTTATTCTGTTTCCATTCCAGCTCTGCTTCAGGGGTTTACAGAAAAGACTGAGATACAATTTGCCATCATAATCTTCTCTGCCTCGGCCAGGCTACGCTCGACTGGCACTGTGTGTGCGTGTGTGTGTGTTTGCTTTAGGTGATGAGAGTAATTGAAAAAGAGTGTCACGTATGAAGTGTCTCAACAACCTGTGTGTGTACATGCATATATTTTGATCTGCTGATAGAAGGTTCCTGCCAAAGGTTAAGGCACACCAAGCATGCAGTATTCAGCGTATTATATACAGTAATACGCTGAATACTTATTTTCATATTTAAATGTTACATTTTATATCACATAGTTTGTCATCAGAAACCTGTGTTTTGTTGTTGTTGAAATTATGAAGATTACAGTCATTTGTCAGAATAAATAATGCAATATATATACAATTATATCTTGATCTTAATTGTAATATTTTATGCAACATATTCATTTCAATCTGTTTCCCCTACATGAGATTTGAAGTAAATCCAATGCAGCACACAAACTGTTAGCTCTCAGCCATAACGTACTGTGGAAGTATACAATGTGAAGAGCCATGAGAGAGATTTCCAATCAAAAGCAACACGTGATATTCATGAGTGCAGTACAGTGCATAAGCAGTGCACATTATTATTGCTTGCAAAAGCAGGTAGGTGTCACCAACAGAGAACAAGAGAAAGCCTTTGTGCATTCATAACAAAGCTTTGAGTCACCAAAGTGTTGCATATGTTGTATTTATTGAAATGTTAAAGACAATGAACATGAATCAACATTAATTTATACATGCCACTCTTCACCAAGACTCATGTTCATCTACAGTTCATTTGGTAAAATGAGTTGAGGCTACTCAACATTTCTACCTTTTACCTCCCGTCGACACAGAACATCTGCTGCTTGTGATCATCGTGTGCCTACAGTTTAGTAAATATGTGAGCAGTTGTACAATCTAGAGCGTGAAGGACGGACAGAGCTGGAAGAACATGAGACATTCTCTTACAGCAGACCGACAAACATCCATGGATTGTCCAGTTCTCCGGCTCTGGGATCAGCTGTACAACTTACTGCAATAATAGTCATGGTGATTGGTCCGAATGTGTTGGTGTGTGCTATATTTCGTGTTTACAACAATATCATCAAGTTGTCTGACTAGACATTAAAAGTGTGTTAATAAAAATATTTCTTTATTGAAAAGATATAGTTAGATATAGACTATTACATTATCAATAACATATGATATTACATAGTTGGGTGAAAAAATTAAAAATGAATTTGTGCTGACAAATTAGAGGAGGGGGGGGGGGGGGCAACATGTGTGTTTGGATATTTCTTGCATATAAAAAGGTAGAACCTTCCTACAGAAAAGGTCAGGGTGTCACCAAAATCATCAGGAGTCATCCTCTGTGTTAGAGTTAACCCATTAAAATCTGCAAATGTTATGGAAGTCTGTCAGACTGATGGACAAACAGATTGACCAACATCACCACTCTCAGGCACTAACATTTAGTACGCCCTGCTGAAATTGATAGTTACCAGTTTAAGGCTGTATAAAGATTTTTTTGTCAGGATTCTGAAATTCTTAAAGAAACAGCATCTTGTTATTGATAGAAACCATGGGTTTACCTTGTTAATGACAGCCCATGTCTCGTGCTGAGATGATTCAGGTTGTAGTTACAGGTAGTGAACATTCGGCTACCGATCAAAACTGTTGCATTGCTGACTACTCAGCCAACAAAGGGGGATTGGCCTACAGATCCAAACAGACCATCATTGAATATAAGTTCTTATAAGTATTGACTTGTCTTATTGACCTAACAAGATGAAGAGTCTACAGCTATACTACCAGCTTTTTGAGGCTGAACTTAGACACAGCGGTGAGATAAATGCTAACCTTAGTATGCTAACAATGATAAAGCTAACTGATATAATGTTTACCATGTTCATCATCTTAGTTTAGCGTGTTGCTTATTACCACTAAACACAATGTACAGTTGAGGCTAATGGGAATGTCATTAGTTTTATTTTGTGAAATAGAAAATAGGAAACTACAAACACCAATTCCAATAAAGTTGGGACGTTGTGTAAAACGTACATAAAAACAGAATACAATGATTTGCAAATCCTTTTCAACCTATATTCAATTGAATACACTACAAAGACAAGATATTTAATGTTCAAACTGATCAACTTTATGTTTTTTTGCAAATATTCACTTTGAATTTGATGCTTGCAACATGTTCCAAAAAAGCTGGGACAGGGGCATGTTTACCACTACGTTACATCATCTTTCCTTTTAGCAACACTCAATAAGCATTTGGGAACTAAGGACACTAATTGTTGAAGCTTTGTAGGTGGAATTATTTCCCATTCTTGCTTGATGTACGACTTCAGTTGCTCAACAGTCCGGGGTCTCCGTTGTCGTATTTTGCGCTTCATAATGCGCCACACATTTTCAATGGGAGACAGTTCTGGACTGCAGGCAGGCCAGTCTAGTACCCACACTCTTTTACTACGAAGCCACGCTGTTGTAACACGTGCAGAATGTGGCTTGGCATTGTCTTGCTGAAATAAGCAGGGACGTCCCTGAAAAAGACGTCTCTTGGATGGCAGCATATGTTGCTCCAAAACCTGTATGTAGCTTTCAGCATTAATGGCGCCTTCACAGATGTGCAAGTTACCCATGCCATGGGCACTAACACCCCCCATACCATCACAGATGCTGGCTTTTGAACTTTGCTCTTATAACAATCTGGATGGTCCTTCTCCTCTTTAGACTGGTGGACACGATGTCCATGATTTCCAAAAACAATTTGAAATGTGGACTCATCAGACCACAGCAGACTTGTCCACTTTGCGTCAGTCCATCTCAGATGAGCTCGGGCAAAGAGAAGCCGGCGGCATTTCTGGGTGTTGTTGATATATGGCTTTCGCTTTGCATGGTAGAGTTTTAACTTGCACTTGTAGATGTAGCGACAAACTGTGTTAACTGACAATGGTTTTCCGAAGTGTTCCTGAGCCCACGTGGTAATATCCTTTACAGAATTATGTCGGTTTTTAATGCAGTGCCGCCTGAGGGATCGAAGGTCACAGGCCTTCAATGTTGGTTTCCGGCCTTACCGCTTACGTGCAGAGATTTCTCCGGATTCTCTGAATCTTTTGATAATATTATGGACTGTAGATGATGAAATCCCTAAATTCCTTGTAATTGTACGTTGAGAACCGTTGTTCTTAAACTGTTGGACTATTTTCTCACGCAGTTGTTCACAAAGTGGTGAGCCTCGCCCCAACCTTGCTTGTGAACGACTGAGCCTCTCGGGGAAGCTCCTTTTATACCCAATCATGATACTCACCTGTTTCTAATTAACCTGTTCACCTGTGGAATGTTCTAAACAGGTGTTTTTTGAGCATTCCTCAACTTTCCCAGTCTTTTGTTGACCCTGTCCTAGCTTTTTTGGAACATGTTGCAAGCATCAAATTCAAAATGAGTGAATATTTGCAAAAAAACATAAAGTTGATCAGTTTGAACATTAAATATCTTGTCTTTGTGGTGTATTCAATTGAATATAGGTCAAAAAGGATTTGCAAATCATTGTTTTGTATTCTGTTTTTAATTACGTTTTACAGAACGTCCCAACTTCATTGGAATTGGGGTTTGTATAATACACACACAGACCATACACAGAGATGACAATAAGACATCCGTGCCTCGGAGGCATCATTTTCAAACAACATCAATTACAAGTGGGGCACAGCTGCATCAGCTTCCCATTGTTTTGTTATAGCCTGTCGCTGAATTATATGATATCTATCAGATAAGCATCAACAGTGTTGATAATGATAATAATACATTTAATTCATAAAGTGGGTTTCAAGGTACAAAAATACGCTTTACAATAGAGAAACATTTCATACAAGCATACAAACAGACATACATACAAAGTAATACACACAAGATGCAAACAAAAAAACAAAACAAACAAAATCAGAACAGAGAGCAGGTAAAACTAGCAGAGTCATGAGATGGAGGGAATGAGTTAGCAGGAGAAAGCAATCTTGAATCGGTGGGTTTTAAGGGCTTGTTTGAAAGATGGTAAGGTGTTTGACTGTCTGATGTGGTTTGGGAGGGCATTCCAGAGGGAGAGCAACTGTCAGCAACTGAAGGCCCGTCACCCCAGGTCTGTGTGCATCTCCGGACCTGAGGCAACGGGTAGGGATGTTTCGGGGGAGTTCAGAGAGGTAGGGAGGGGCCAGGTTGTGTAAGGCTTTGGAAGCGGTGAGTAGTATTTTGAAGTCAATCCTGTATTTAACCTGGAGCCAGTGGAGATTGTGAAGGACCAGGGTAATGTGGACTCGGCGGCGGCTGGGAGTGAGCAGGCTGCGGGTTCTGGACGTATTGAAGTTTATTTGTGATTTTGTTGGGTGAGCCATAGAGAATAATATTGTAGTAGTCTAGTCTGGAAGTGATCAGGGCATAGATGAGTGCTTTGACAGTGGTAAAGGACAAGGAGGGTCTAAGGAGGGGGAATGTTCCTGAGGTGGAAAAAATAAGTTTTGGTGATGTGGTTGGCATGGAGTAGGAAGGAGAGAGTGGGGTCGAGGATGATTCCAAGGTTGCGGACCTGGGTGGAGGGGGAGACGTTGGAGCCGTTGATGGTGAGTTATAAGGACTGGGCCGAGCTGGTGATGGAATTTGGGCCAATGATGAGTATTTCATTTGATTTGTTGCAGTTGTTTTGAAGAAAGTTCTGTTGCATCCATGATATAACACTAGAACCGCCAACGGGTAAAATTTACCCGCAGCTGTTTTTTTTTTATTGTATGTAACCTTGTTTCAATAAAATAAAGTCCCCCAGTGTGTGACTTTTCCTAAAAGTGTGTTATTTAGCACCATCTGTTGTTAAGATTTGTCAAGATAAAGCCAGATTTAGAAAATGGCCATTCATACCTATAAGCGCCAGCGGGTAAAATGTACCCCTGTAGAGAATGCAGTCATTTTTGCAACACTAATTTCTCACTTATAGATAAACATTTCATGTTGCTTTAGCAATGCTTATTGTCTACTGCTGTGCGTAATAGAGCCGGTCATAAGTCATTGACTAACTTTCACTATGGGCAAGAGAAGGAGATTAATAAATGTACATGAGGCATTAGAGTTGCTCAACACTTTGAGTGAAGAACAGTTTGATGGTTGGGAGGTTCCAGGGCAGAGTGATGTGTCCTAGGTTGATTCCACATCTGACGGGTCATCATCCGACTTCATTTTTCCCATCTGTAATTCAATGAAGCACAGTCCAGACACCACACATAGCCTACAAACAAGTATCTGAACGCACCTTAGGACTCTGATAGGATTATACACACTCAAAACTGAGGATTGCACAAAGCATGTATAGCCTTCTATTTAGGCTGAATGCATAACTATTTACCTGCTCCTTATGGGAGAATGACTAATAATAACCTATACAAAATAAACCCTCTATGCAAATCTTGATAGATAGTGACTTTTTTTTTATTTTTAGAAATGATCTTTTCATTCATTTGAAGGGTGTGATATTATTACATGTAGCCTATACACATTTATGAAATTACATTACAGCAGATGCTCTTATCCAGGCCGACTTACAGTGAACTAACTGCGAACGCCTATATCTAGGAAAATGCGAGGAATTTTTACAGCCCTGATTTCACTGTAATGTCAACCCCGTCTGTTATCAAAAAAAACAATAGTGCAAAATTAAAACTTTGAAACTAAAGACTGCTCTCAGTTCTGTAACTAATTGCTTTTAGGAGGCAGTCTTGACTCTAATTACAAGGCTACGTCACGTTCCGGGAAAACCAAATCCCGGTTTTGGAGCTTCAATTTGCTGCGTTATGCAGTTTTTACGTTATACAGAAACACAAGTTCTTGGGTTCTGTGTGGAGGACCGGGTCTCTACTTAGACCGTAAACTAAGGTACATAAACCACACTCACAACATCTACATAACTAGAAAACTTTATACAGTTATCTTTTAAATGGTTGAGCTGACAAGTTTAGGTCCGAATGTCCGGGCCTTGAATGCAAATATTAAAAGTGTTAAATGGCAAGAACTGATGCACCAAAGGTTGATTTAACGTTAATCCAAGAATTTTCCCTAAAACAAGTGGATGTTCCTAGGATGCAAAACAAACAACACACGATAATCTCCTTCTCTAGCAATTACCTTACATCCAAAGGAGTCATTATTCTCCTAAAGAGGAATTAACCAGTAAAAACTGAGATAACTCTCATATTTTAACTCTGACTCAGCACGTGAATTCTGAGAATATTTCACCAATTCATCCACCTACAGATTCACAACTGTCACATAATCCAGATAAACTACTAAATGCATACAGCAGCTAGTGTTTATAAACTAGGTGCCCAATTAAAAGTCAGAAAGGAATAAAATATCCCATTTAATATGTCCTATACACATGAGAGACAGTTTGGGTCTCATGTATTAGCAAACATTTGACGAAAAACCCAGAAGGTCATTTAAAAAACGCTTCTTGTTATTCTGACGGCATTTCTAGAATCCTTAAAGACTTGGACAGAATGAGACTTCTTTCATCACAGATCCAATGAGATCCGTACTTCAGAGCGATCAAACATTCATGGAATATTCAGTCTAAAATCATGAAGACACCAATTTGAGGTCTTATGTGAGCGAGTGTGAATGTGAGCATGTGGAAAAACATGCAAAACCTTGTGAGGTTTTGATGAATGGATGTGTCGATAAGCCAAGTCGAACAGGGGACATAGGTATTGATACAAATAATGTATCAGTGACAAGCCATTCAATCATTTTGCTTTTCACTCAATCAGATTAATCATGTCGCTATGCTGCTCATGATGTAAGATCACTGGGGATGGGTAAAATATTAAACAGCTGACTCCTGGAAACCTTCATGGAAGGACTGAAGACATGCTCTATAATGTCTGAAACCTTGTGGCTCGTGTTCTCCTTGTGTGCGAGTGTGTGTGTGTGTGATGGAGCAACTGATGCTGACTTTGGCCTGTACACGTCCCTTAGGGGAGCTAGCCGGCATCTCTGCTGGCATTAAGCATCACACGATTTCCATAATGTAGGTAGAAATTCAGACTAGGTAGACCAGAGCCAATAAATCACCCTGGAAGAACTGAGGAGATACAGATTGAGTCAGAGACCGAGTAAGGGCACTAAAGAAAAGAGAGTGAGATAAACAGAAAGAGAGGAAATTGAGAGTGGGGAAGAGCGAGAGAGAGTCAGTGGGGTAGAGAGATGGTTGGGTGGGGGTGGGGGAGAATAATGTGAAAGGCTATTGCGTGCCAGCCAGAAATAGCTTGCCATCAATTAAGATAAGCATAGCAAACGCTCCCTAAGACAGATGAATGCTCCTTCTGAGTCCCAGTGTATGTGAGGCCTGGGAAGCTCCTGTCACAGTGTCCCCTTTTACATCTCTCTTAGAAATCCTTTTGCATAAATAGGGGATTAAGCACATTGCTCGCAGGCCGCATGCACCGTCTGCAAAATCAAACTGTCCTTCAATGGGAAGAATACCCACTAAAAGCCTAGAGGTAAGTAATTATCATCAGTAATTCACAGAAATCATATGTTCGAATGTAGCTGCTCAACACTAAGTTTATTATATTTTACTTTTTACATTAGGCAGAGTATCAGTGTAGCCCTATAGAGACTGTGTGTCTTCATCCTAACCAGAGGCTCTCCAGATAACATAATACATCCATATCATGATCAACTTTGGATAAACTGTGGATTTTCAAGGTTAAAATGGTGGTTCACTTACCTGGATACTTCACCATGGTAATTTATGCTCCACACAAACCTGCTCCAGACCAGTTTGAGATATCAGACCAAGCGCCTACTCACCAATCAAAGCGTAGATTGAGAGAGGGTCTCTTAGGAGGGCTTTCCCAGACAATTTTTTATATGAGAGATAGATATTCTTGTCGGAGGGACTGACTTATCTGTGTCAGCTTCTTGAGCTGTATGGGGCCAGTGTGAAACGTCTTTTCCTGCTCTCCTTCCTGCATTTGGAAGATGCAACTGTGTTTATTTTAGCCTAGATTATGTGTTTAACATGTCTAATATTATAGTTTGCTCTTTGTCTGTAAAATATGTCGTTTTGCTCATATGCTGCAAACGCCGCCCCTTTTATGTGAACCCAAGGTTGATCTACCGAGTTGATAACGACCCACATGTGACTACTTTGTGTGATTGCGGTTGTTAGGGTTATGGAAGCCACATAACGAAAAGATATCCTGGGTATGTTGAGAGACAGAGAGAGAGAGAGAAGGAGAGAGAGAGAGCGAGGGAATGAGAGAGAGTCATGTTTCACTGAAGCTCTCAGAGAAAGGACAAGTTAAATAGTTGAACCCTGAAATAAACTCAAAATTTTGAAAAACCTAAAAGAGAAGAAAACAGCAAGGGGTCAGCCTTTGTACAACTATCAAGAAAAGGATCAACATACAACGTAAAGAGACACAGAGAAGCTAACTTGGCTTACACAACAGCTAATGAAGAGCGGGAAGGCTATGCTAAACCAAGCTAAGCTAAGGTCTAGAAGACTCCAAACCAAAGGGTTAAAGTCACCAAACTGTAGCACAGTCTTCCTCTCACTCAAGGAAAGTTATATAATAGTAGGGTAAGCTCCTTCATATCCACAAAACATTTAGTTTAAAAAAAGATTTACCACAAAGGCTAGCCCTGTGGTAACTTAAAGTAGCCTGCTAAGTAGCAGCAGAGGGAGCAGTAGATATTCGTTAAGTAGCCATCATGAAAATCCCGCCCCCTTGTCATTAACTAACCAACAGAAGTAAAAAGTGCAGCGGCAAAGAAAGCTGCTAGTCCAACTCAACACCACACCCAGCACACAGAGCAGAGGGGCTACGTTGATGCACTGATGACACCAACCAGCAGTGGCAGCACTGCAGACCTGGGAGAGAACAAACACCTGCTCGGTCTCATCTGTAGTACCAGACTGATGAGCTAAGTGAAACTTTAAAGTGTCATGAACAGTATTCACTGTTGAAGAAATTAGCAAAGTTTCCAGTTCTATTAGGACCACTAATGTTTACAAAAAGTTCATTATTACACAACTTAACATCTTAACTAAAACTTGAACTACTATTCTCTTTTCAATTAGGGCTGTCTTCTCTTAGTTGGTTGACTAAACAGTCTTCGACAATTAGGCTATTATTAGCCTCCTACTTTGGTTATTTATTCTTTTATTTCTTTATAAACTCTGGATTCTAAAAGGTCCTTCTGCATGGCTGTATTCAAATAGCTAGGCAGCTGATTTGTTGATTTAATCAATTAATCGGCTAGTACTAAATACATAAATAAATACTTTGATATATAAATAAATAAATATATAGGCTATATACAGTATTATTACTATTAGAGAAAAATGTCTTCAGTTGAGGATAGCCTACCTCTTATTCAATACTGTAGGTTTATATCTTCTTTAAAACGGTTTATGTTTGTGTTTACCAATAGTAAATGAAGAATTTTACTGTTTCCATGTGAAAAATTCAGGGTCTTAATTCTACACTTAATTCTGGGAAAAAAAAAAAAAAAAAAATCTAAATCTGTAGAATTGGCAATACAAGATGGAGACATATGGGTCAGCCATTTTGAAACACTACATAACACAATAAGTTAATAGTAAATAAACTACAATTGGCAATAAAAGAAAATCAGAATCGCAGAGACTCCCCCATTAATGAGCAAAAGGAAACCTCGGTGCACTATGCCTCAAACAAGCCACTAGGCTTGACAGCATCACAAGCCCAAAATTCCAATTGGCCATCCTCAAACTCTTCAATTTGATTATGAATTATGATCTTGTCACACCAATTTTTAAAACCGGAGATACATTTGACCCAAATAAAGACCGAGGCATCTGTGTGAATAGTAATCTGGGGAAGGTTCTTTGTAGCATTATAAACACGAGACTCATAAATTTCCTTACCAACCACAATGTCTTGAGTAAAAGTCAGATTGGATTTGTACCAAAACACTGTACTTTAGATCATATTAACATCCTACACACCCTAATTAACAAACGCGTTTATTAAATATTTGCATGTTCAATAGCTTTCAAAAAAGTATTCCATTCTATTTTGCACGAAGGTATATTTTACAAGGGGGTGAAACATATGACATAGTTAATTTAATGTACACAAACAATAAGACAATAACACTATAAAAATTGTCTAAAATGACTGGAATTTGTCATAGAAACAATTCTCCTTTATGGTAGTGAGGTGTGGCGTCCTCTCTCCTCACAGAATTAGGCCAGATTGGACAAACACAGAGTTGAAATTATGCATTTATATTGCTGCAAAAGCATTGTGCAGGTGCATAGAAAAACCACAAACAATGCCTGTTGGCTTCATCTAAAAAAACAGTGAGTATTAACAGAAAGCCCTGCAATGCCAAGAGCTGAAGAAAGAAAAGAATCCCCTCAGTCAGCTGGTCCTGACACTGAGTTCACTTTCTAACCCTGTTCTCTCATGATCCTGGCTTTTAGTTTTTTGGTTTCCTGTTTTACTTTGTAAAGAACACTCACCTAGTGTCATGTCTCGTTTTACTGCCTGTCTTTGAGTTTTTTCCCGCCTTTTGTGATTTGTTAGCCCCACCCTGATTACAAGCTGCCCTTGTGTCTTTGCCTGCCTCCTCCAGCTGTATCCTGTTCTTGTGATTAGTTGTCTATGTATATACACTATATACCTGTGTCCCATTGTTCCATATCGGTTCGTCGTCTATGTTTCCTGGTGTGGTCGTTCCTTCTGTGTTTATCCCTGCATTTATCCTGGTGTTTCATTGTGACAACCTGGTTTGTCCTATTTCTTGTTTACCTTTGCCTGCTCCCTCAGTTTTGCTTTATACCAGTGTGTGTTGTAGTACATTTTCTTAGAAAACTGCATTATGACTTGATACAAATAATATATGTATTCAGCGTGTAATCTTATATAATCAGTTTATTCAGCATGTAATATTGTATCCATGTTTAGTGACAAGGCAGAGTCTGCGAGCATGCAACTAGAGGAGTATAGGAGCAGCTTTAAAGGCCCGAGGATAAACGGTGTCAAAAGTGATGGATGTACCTGGCAAAATAAAAATGCCTAAACTACCGTGGTCAGGGAAAAGCCTGAGGAGCCAGGATCCCGGCTTCTTGGGGGAAAAAAACAGCCATTTCATTCGCCATCGTGTCCCCTGTGCAGCAAGCCTGAGTCTCCGCTTCCCAGCAAGCCAATGTCAAAAACAAGGTTGCGATATATCCCCAACACTTTTCAACACATATCTTGACCAATTATCAAACCTACCAGAAACCTCTCCAGCCCCAGAGCTTGACTTAGACGGATGAACTATTACTGCTAACACAAACAGAACAACATTTTGTCAAGGCTGGAAGGGCATTGGGAGATAAAGTTTGTAGAACTTATTACAGTATAACAAACTATATTTAAATTGAACCCCCCCCAATAAAGATTTGGCTTAACAATTTCCAAAGTGTTATTGAGACAATCCTTTGGTATGTAAGTGAAGTTTGGGGCAACTTAATTAAACAAGAGGACAGGGACTCAAACCTGTTGAAAAAGTATCTTGAGTTCTGTAAAAACATACTGAGAGTCCATAGAAACTGTCCAAACCACAGCTACAGAGCAGAACTGGGCCAATTTCCCCTCTTAATTAAAAACAAAAAAAAAGGCAGGGGTGGGTGAATCACACAGCTGTCAGCACATGATACAAAACAGAAACAGTGTGCAATGTAGTTGGGCACATATCAATCATATTACTGAAACTGAACTAATGCAACCGAAACCTACTTCCAAAAGGAGTTGTTATACAGTTTAGAACCTTCTGTTAGCACAGTGGCAAGTACCTGACTGGTACAGTGGAAAAACTACTCATCAACAATATATACTGTACATATAAGAGCACAAAAAGCATATCATGAAACCATTAATTTACCATTACGTTCCTCCCGTTTGATCATTCTATTGATCAACATTATAAAGTATGTACAATTTCATCACAGGCGTTAAAACATCAAACCTAGAAATTCACAAAGATTCCAACTAAGTCATCATGGACTTGATGAAAAGAAGAAATGTGTGTGTGTGAGTAAAATAGGAACGACAATGATGATAGACATGAATGTCAAGAAACACATCGAGCCTCTAAGGCCACACAAACCTGGGTGTCTGAATGGGCGCCATGGGCGTGGTCTGTCCATGGTAAATGACCAATGAGTAGATCCCTCGTGGATGACACAGAAACTCGTCTGCACGTCACTTGATGGCTTCTCCTAAGTTGGATAATTTTGAGGGCAGTGTAACTACGTACGCCAAGAGACGCTTGTTTTTCAACCGAAGCCTACCCCTTTTAGTTGCGAAACGACAACCTCTGTGATTCTCTAGGAGTCTCTTGTTGGCCACTAAGGCTGAATGTCTTTGGTGCTGATTTCTCTGTGCTCTGGAGAGTTTGTGGGGTCAGACACCTTTTTGCAGTGGCTGGCGTCGATCCAATTTGCCCTTTCAGCGACCTTGACCACTTTGTGAATTGCCAGGATTACTTAGAACGGACCTTGGCACCTTCTGGATCGGCAGTTCTTTTGTCTGAAATTCTTTACCACTACGAAGTCACCCGGCTGTAGTTTGTGAAGTGAGGATGTGGTGATGGGAGAGCTGCTGTCACTTGTTTTCTTGTGTCAGACAGAGACAAGGAGAGGTTCACAGAAGTCATGTTCACACGTGGCCCTGGAAGGCAGTGGTTGCCTTGGGTGATCCACACCAATGTGGGGAGGTGCTGCAAACAAAATTTCATAAGGTCACATACCTGACGGTTATCTTTCTCATTCTCATGTACATCAACACAATGGGAAGGGCTTTTGTCCATGACAGCCCTGTCTCTTCACAGCATTTTGCCAGTTTTGTTTTTAGCGTCCCATTCTCCCGCTCCACAGCTCCTCTACTGGCAGGATAATAGGCACAGTGGTGTCTAAGGTCAATACCTTGATAGATAGATAGATAGATAGTGAGGAGGTGCCGTCTGTAAAGGTGGAACCACAGGAAGACCAAAGATGGTGCTCGTCTGCCTTAGCCATAGACTGGAGAGCTGTGAGACAGGAGGGGAGAGAAAGGAGAGACATAGGCGTACCTTTAGGTGCATGGGGAAGCAGGGAGGCAGCTTTTGCAGCCGCATCTGCTCTGGCGTTCCCCTGTGAAACAGAGTCAGTGCCCCCTGAGTGTGCTGTGCATTTACAAATAGCTAGTGCTGTGGGTAGTAGGACAGTTTCGAGGAGGGCCAAAATCAAAGTGTGATGCAGAATGGGTTTCCCGTCTGATTTTAGGAAGTTTCTATGTTTCCATAGTGCCCCAAAGTCATGTACTACCCCAAAAGCATATTTAGAGTCAATGTAGACAGTGGCTGCCTGTGCTGAGAGGTGATGACGAAGAGAGCCGGAAATGAGGGTTTTGTGTTCAGAGACAACAGAGAAACCAACGTGTGTTAGGCTGGACGTGGGATCCTTGGAAGCAGAATCATCTACAAAAAGAATCAAGTCAGAATTAGTGAGAGGTGTGTCCTTCAGATCAGGGCGGGCAGTGTACAGAACATCCAGTTTTTAACAGTGGGTAAAAGAAACGCAGGGTTAAGTGTAGTACAATGTTTTACAGTAACATTGGGCATGTGTAGGAGGGTGGTGTGATATCTCAACCACCTGGCTGCAGAGAGGTGTGATGTTTTCTGTTCTAATGTGTGAGACTGTGTGAGGAACGAGTAAGGTGACGTCAGACTAGCCTACAATGTCACAAGAAGCTAACAGAGCTTTTTCTGCAGCTGCGACTGGCGCGCAAGCAGCGAGGAAGACCTGCCGCTACAGCGTCTAACTTAGATGAAAAATAGGCTGTTGGATGATCTTTTTAATAATCAGAAAAACGCCCTTTTTTGGATATTGCTGTTTACAAGGCCTGTGGTGCGATTTGGGCGTAATAACCACAGGCTTCGCGTTCTTAATAAACCCAACGTCATATTTTCCATCAGCCCACGGGGAAGGTGGAACATCCGAGAGGGCTGTGGGAATGGAGGAAGGGTCTGAGAAGAACGTGTGAGATGGTTGGAGAGGGTCATGTTCATCAAATAAGTACACTGATTTTAAAGTGTGAGTGATGCTGTTTGAGGGAGAATACATGACCTGAGGATCGATTGTTGTTCCCCAATCAGAGATATCGAGGTACTTGTGAAGAGACCCAAATCCCTCCACTGGTCATTGGCAGACTTGGACAGGGAAATATGAGCAGATGATTAGTCAACGTGGAACACCGCTTGTTGTTCAACTGTAAGAGACACCAAGACTGCACACCTAGTAGTAGACCAAAACACAAAAGAAAACCGGAGAGTATAATTTAGATTTTTGTAAAAATATTTTTCATAACATACATCTGGGCCATGAGAAAGGTGAGATGTGCAATGTAGGTGTTCGGGACACAGTTTGAGGTGACACAAGAGATTGTGCTAAATGTGGGAGTGGGATTTTCTACTGGTACACATATAAGGGGGTATTAGAGCTGTACTGAACAAAAGTACTGTCACCCGGGCTCTCACAAACAGCTTTAAGACCATCTGGGGTGGAAATAAGGCTAATCCTTAACCTAAGCATCAAAGCTCTTCCTAGAAGGTTAACTGGACAAAAGGGAGATACGAGAAATGAATGTTCAGTCTGGAGGCATCCCCCTCCATATCATAAGTACATTTACGGGGTGTGATAAAACAAAGTAAGACCTGAAGCCCCTTTTGATTAAACATATCTACCACTCATCTTTGTTTTTGGCTGAGACTTTCATAATTACAGAATTAGAATTAGTAACCCTTGAATCTAGTGAGTGTCTGGCCACGAACCACAAGACTGGTTTCGGGCAGTATTTTAAATGGTTCGTTAGAGTACTTTGCATAGGTGCCTTGAGGGGTTTTAGTTTAATCTGCTTTTTCTAAGACCGATATAGCGCAGAGAATGGCTTGATGTTGTCTGTGTGTGTGTGTGTGTGTGCGGTTGTGTGTGTGTGTGTGTGTCAGAGTGTGGGGTTAGTTGAGGAAGCTGTTCTTCATTGCAGAAGCGTGAGGTGTGTGTGTTTCACTCCCCTTTTCCTGTATCTCAGTAGTCGGGTGTATCCCTCCCCTTTCACATGCTGCTCCACCGCTCTCTTTTTAATCTGAGGTGTGTGGTCCTTGTCCGGGCCCATTATACATCAGCTGGTCAGTCTGCTGCCCAGTGTCCTAGTTGGCGACAGATGTAGCACTCATCTCTCCCCAGTGGTGGGCCTCATTGTCCAAAACCTCGTCCTTTGCCTCGGCGTGGATCGTTTGTTCTTTGGAAGTCGCCCGGTCCGTTGTTTGGATTAGGTGGGTATTGTGATGAAGGTGCAGAGGCCATGGCTGTCACTTATGTAACATGGTTAGCATGGTTTCTTCTTTTTGTCAGCGGCCTGTTGTTTTTCAGCATGTTTTGCATGAGTGATAATGTCAGTGAGGCGGGCTGTGTCAAAGCCGATGCACGTGCCTCTGATGCCTGCTGCTATTGGTGATGCAAGCCCATCCATGAAGCACGCTCGCAGGTGGCTTTCCCATGTGCCTGCAACGTCACCATGGGCTGCTGGCTCGTCCAGTCTGCTATTTTCTTTGAAGATCTGATGTAGTACTCTTCAACGAATTCTCCTGCCTTTTGTTTGTAGGACGTGACTTTGTTAATGTTCACTTTGGTGGGACATGCAGCCTTTACAGCTTCACCTATAGCCACAATGTTGTCTCGAAACAGAGCGTTGTCTACATGTGCACATTCTGGATTAATGGGTCTCTCTTCTCCTTGGCAGGCAGCGCAGACTCTGGCATAGAATGCTGGTCCAAATTTCTTCATCAGGAGTTTCCTGACCTCGAGCATAGTTGGCATAAACTCTTTACAAAACTCCATAAAGTCTCCAGATTCTTCTGGATTTGGTAGATGTTCGAATTCCACTGTCATGTCAGCCATGGTCCACGGCCTGTATACAAACTGTGGTCCGGCTGGAACGGACAATTGGACCATTGGGAGGATGTCGTATCAATCACCTTGGCCGCTTCTGGTGTCGTAGGGATGGTGATAGGAGTCTCCTCCTATTGCTCCTGCTCCGTTCTCGTCTTTTTCTCCCGTAAATCACTCTCCAGGTCTTTCATTGATCTGGTGGTGTCTCGTATAACATCGAGGGTGTGCTGTTGACAAATAACTTTTATCTCAGTCACCATTGCCTAAGACTGCTAAAATCACCCTTTCTCTGTCCAAAAACACTCCGGAACACCTCCCTGAACTTTTTTAGCAAATGTAAAAACTGAAATAAAATGCCAATATGCTCTTCTTGGCAAAACACTTCACTGCACATTTTAAAAGTATTAAAGAGATGTTTAAAACAATAAATACGGTCTAGTCTGGCTGAGGAGATCCTACTATCTCTGAGGTGGGACCATGTGTACTGTCTGCTGTCTGCATGCATCCTCCTCCATACATCCACCAGGCCATTGGAGTGGACCAGCTGCCTCAGAACATATTGGGATGCTGGATGCGGCTCTGCATGGCTGTGGTCTAAAGATGCATTTTCTGTACAGTTAAAATCCCCTCCCAAGAATAAAAAATCCTCCGAGGCACAGCCATTTAAAACATCATTAACTTTTTGTAGAAACAGCTTCCTCTCTGCACCGATTGTTGGGGCATACACATTTATAAAAATAGCAGTAAAAAGGTAAAACCGTGCTTTAACTAAAAGCAACCTCCCCTCGATAAAATGCTCGACCTCCAGTGAGACTGGAGTAAAAGACTTGAAGAAGAGGAAGCCCACTCCTTCGCTGAGAGATGAGTTATGGCTTAAAAGACTTCCCCTTCCCACTCTCTCCTCCAGTCTGTCTCAATAAAACTGTCGCTGTATGTCTCTTGTAAAAACAATACATCAATGTGTGTCATTTTAGATGTTTCATAAATTAGGGCTCTTTCTTTTGCAACTCTGGCTTCATTCACATTTAAACTACCCACTCTAAAAGTATTCATAAGGGGTGATTAAAAACAAAAAATAAAAACAAATTAATTCAGTCGTTGCTGTCTGTCACACACTCTTCTTCACTAAAATTCTCGTCTGTCTGTCCCTGCTTTTTCATTGTCTGTCCTCCTTTTCCAACTTTACTGTTTTTAGCATTACTGGATGCATTCTTAGACTTTCTCTTACGTTTAGCAGCAGGTTTTTGCTTTACAGTGCTGCTGCCTCTTCCACCTCAATCTCCACTTTCTCCACCTGCTCATCCCATGTAACCCTTTCTTTATATTCCTTTTTTACCTGCACCTCACCTGTCTCCTCTGCCTGTCCTCCTCCCAAACCACCTGACTCTCCTTCCTGCACCTCACTGACCTTCTCTGTTTCATCTATCTTTTCCTCACTATTTTCAACTGTCTCTCTTCCTTTTTTTCCCTGACCTCACTTTATATTACCCCACCTAAAATCTCTTCCTCATTTTTTGCACTTTGTTTTCACCCGCACCAATTACATTAACACCACATATCCCATGCACCAGGTTGGAAACAGCAGCAGCAGCTGCCCCCTACGGAGAGCCCCCCACCACAGCAGTGGCCACCTCCGACGGAGAGCCCCCCGCCTTCCAGAAGCTGAAACTGGTTTAATATGCTCAGAATTTCTAGTTTTAGGTAAGATTATAGCTGCAGCTTTCTGAATGTTTTGAAGACTTTTAGTACTAGCTTTTGGCAGGCCTGAGAGCAAAACGTTATAATAATCCAGATAGGATGGTATAAATGTATGAATTTGGGTCTTTGCATCAGCAATGGATAAAAGCCTGATTTTAGCTATGTTGCATAGATGAAAGAAGGATGATATCTTTAATGTGCTGATCAAAAGGGAGGGTTGAATCAAACGCAACATCAAGATTCTTGGCTGCCTGTATTTGACATATCACACAGTTGTCTAGAGTTACTTTTACTTGATCAAACTGGTGTCTACGTTGAGCAGGGCCAGTTTTATCTGACATTAGGAGCAAGAAATTACATGAAATCCAGTCCAGCAACAAATTGCCTCTAATTTAATAATTTGGGAATCATGATCCGCTTTTATAGGCACATACAGCTGAGTATCATCAGCCTAGAAATTGAAATTAGTTCCATGACTACATATAATATGGCCAAGAGGTGAAATATAAAGAGAGACGACCCGAGGTTTAAGAACAGAGCCCTGAAGTACTCTTTATTTCATATGAGAAAATATTGACGTTGTGATTAAAGAAAACACACTGTGTTCTTTCGGATAGGTAAGATTGTAACCACGAGCGAGCCAGCCAAGAGACTTCAAATTTGTTTTCTAATCAATCAAGGAGTATACAATGATCAGTAGGTTAAGTAGAGGTTTAACAAGTAGGCCATTTGTAACTTCCAGTACGTACAGTTGAAAGAGGCCCTAAACAAGAAAATCGGTATCATATCTTCCACAAACTTACCCCTTCTTTACTAACTATGTTAATTATAAGCCAAACAATATTATCACACTTTACAAACTCTTTTCTCACCATGACAACTCTGTTTCTATACTAACACACAAATGTACAGACTTAAATACAGATCACACAGACAACAGGCAAACCATTTGTAATAATATATTCTCCATGACACCCAACTCTAAAATCCAACTCATTCAGTACAAGGTCCTTCACAGAGTACACATCACCACTAGCAAATGCATCATATGGGTTTCACAGACAGCAACTTCTGCACTCACTGCTCCTCTGCAACAGACAACCACTTCCTCACATTCTGGCTCTGCCCACTAGTTGGCCAGTTTTGGTCAGAGGTTATGAGAAAGCTGCCAGAGATCCTCAGCATCCCCCTCTCCCCCTACATCGCTCTTTTAGGCGATCTTTACTCTCACAATCCCACAACATCTCCAAACTTTCATTCTCATAACATTCACTGTAGCCAAGAAAACCCTTTTAGTCGACTGGAAAGAAGAAAAAAAAGATCAATTAACCACTGGCTCAATCTATTATCAGAACACGCAAACCTGGAGTAGCTCACATCAGCCCTAACGGACAATATGATATCGTTCAATAAAATGGCACAATATCCTTTCTTCTCTTCTCTTTCTGTCTCTTCCCCCTCCCTTTTACCCCCTCCTCTCTCTCTCTCTCTCTCTCTCTCTGTATATATATATATATATATATATATGTATATATGTATGTACATATACATATATTATATATTTTTCTTTTCTATTTTGTGTAAGTATTACGGATGTGTGTTGTAAATTCATTTTTGTTTTGTAAATACTTTTGGTATCCACTGTTGTAATGATACAATATGCTATTTGTTGATTTTTAACAGGGGGACAGACCCGGGTTGTTTCGGTCATGGAAGCTATGTATGTAGTCAAGAGCATATAATAGCTCCCAAACGAAACTGAAAGAAGGGATTTACAAATCCATCTGCTATTACAGCACTATGGAAAGTGTCATGGATTTATCAATACACAGTTAGGCTACTGATGATTCAGAGCAATGGCTGGGGCCATAGATTGTAACTTGAACAAATCTCAGTCAGATAAAGGATCAATCGGTCAGGCAGACTAGACTCAACAGTTTTTAACGAAACAACCCCTCTGCGCCTGCACTCTCTCTGGTACTAGGGGATGAAGAGGTGGGATGACAAGATAACAACATTTTGGTCATTTTGCTAACAAGGGGGATGGTCTCGCCCCTGAAATCGCCTGGTCGTAAGAGACGACTTGACAATATTCAGCATTTCGGCCAGACATCTGTAAAAAGTTTAGCTGGTAGGGGGTCAAGAAGGCACGTGTTTGTTTGGAGGCAAACAGCATTGACAACATTTCAAGTGAGAGTCTCAAAAGTTGTAAGGACAGAGCGAACTTGAATTCAGCATATGAATATTGTACTGCAGATTATACAGACATAGCTGGAGACAAGGAGCTAATTGTTAATCTAATCGCATCTATTTTTCTGCAAAATATATATATATAAAATTAGGAGCTGCAAAGGATGAGCAGCTAACAGTCAGCCGGTTTTGGGTACGTTTGGCTACAGGTTACTGGCCTGCTCCGCCATCTTCCTCACTGCCTCAGCAGTGTCCCTACGGAGGCTGTGCAGGTCATTTGTTTCCTTGTGGATCACCAGGTACTGAGGGCTCCTGAGGGTCTCCTTTTTCAGCAGTTTCATTGCCTGGCCTGTGGTGCTGCAGCATTTACTTTCTTACCAGGAAAAAGCTTGTTTGTGTCCAGGAATTTCCTATTTGAGTCAGCTAGCAGGATTACTTGTGGGGCTTGTCCTTCAAGCTGAGTGGAGGGAAGCTGGGATGGGCAGAGCTGGCTGTTGGCAACTGGCTGTGTGAATGTATCAGGAGGATCTTGCAAGTACATTAGCTTCAAATAAGCCAATTGATCCTCTTGGTTTCCACCTCAGCTTTCAACAGGGGGGATTGCCTCTTTAAATGAGTCCAGGCTGCCTTCAATCCTTTGGACCATGACCTTTCCTTTGGTGTTGTCTGTGATGGCAGAGGGTCATCTTTGTCAAGATGTTCAACTTTACAGATTTTTTATCTGCCTCCCGTGCCAATGCCCTCACTGGACACGTATGCATAATTGCTGCACAGAGTATCTTTCCAGATGTAGATGGAATCAGTGAAGAACGTGCAGTCTTTGATCAAACGTGCAGTCTTTAATCAACTCTCGTCTTACCTTCACCAGAACAACCTTCTTGATCCGCACCAATCTGCTTTCAAGGCAGGCCACTCAACTGAGACTGCCCTCCTCACTGTCACTGAGAAACTTCATGTCTAATCTTCTGCTAGATTAGCCTCCCTCTCCTCTGTCAGCCATCCTTCTGGACCTTTCAGGTGCATTTGACACAGAGAACCACCAGATCCTCCTTTACACCCTCCAAGAACTGGGAGTCTCAGGCTCTGCTCTCTCCCTGCTCGAATCCTACCTTAAGGACGGCACATACAGGGTAACTTGGAGAGGGTCTCTTTCGGATCCTTGTCAACTCACCACTGGGGTTCCTCAGGGCTCAGTCTTGGGTCCCCTCCTCTTTTCTCTGTACACCAATTCACTTGGCTCTGTCATTCACTCTCATGGCTTCTCCTACCACAGCTACGCAGATGACACTGATTATGTCTTTTCCCATATCTGATACCCAGGTGGAGGCATGGATCTCGGCTTGTCTGGCTGACATCTCTCAGTGGATGGCCGCACACCACTTGAAACTTAAGCTGGACAAGACCGAACTGCTCTTCCTTCCAGGGAAGGGCTCTCCCATCCAATACCTTACCATCAACACCTCGGTTGTTTCCCCGACCCAGACTGATAAATGGACTACATTTATATAGATAAATGGACTGCATTTATATAGCGCTTTTCCAATCTTTGCTGGACACTGGACAACCAACTGTCCTTCACTGCCAGCATCGCTGCAACAGCCCGCTCCTGCACACACACTTAGGAGGATACGTCCCCTTACTGACTTAGAAGGCAACACAGGTTCTGGTCCAGGCTCTTGTCATCTCACGTCTTGACTACTGCAACCCCCTACTGGCTGGACTGACTACATGTGACATCCAACCTCCACAGCTCATCCAGAATGCAGCAGCCCGACTGGCCTTTAACCTTCCAAAGTTCTCCCCCACTACACCGCTCCTCCACTGGTTACCAGTGGCTGCCCGAATCTGCTTCAAGACTCTGGTGCTGGCCTACCGTGCTGTAAATGGTTCAGCCCCTTCCTACATTCAGGCCATGGTCAAACCAAACAACCCAGTACGCCCACTTCGCTCGGCATTGGCTACTCCCTCCCAATAATTTTTTTTTTTTTTCTTTGTATCTTGCACTTACATTGGTTGGCTTATTTGTAGCTAATGGTTGAATTGTTATTTATATTGTTTCTGTATGTTGCACTTACTTTAGTTTGGTTTGTTTGAAGCTATTGTTCTGCATTTGTATGACCGCACCTGTTTGAAGCTTATGTACTTGCAAGATTATTGCTGTTCGGAGTTGTATCCTCATGATTGTTTACACTTATTGTAAGTCGCTTTGGACAAAAGCGTCAGCAAAATGAACTGTAATGTAATGTAATTTATAATTTAGAATAAGAGATTGTTCTTCTTCCTTCCTTCTTTTTGTTGGGCATAGTCAGTGAAGAGGACCTCTGGGTTTTCCCGCAGTGTCTTCTCCTTGTGTTTCTCCCTAGCTTTTATACTTTTACATTTAGCAGGGTATTCAATCTCTCTGCTCTCTGCTCTGAGAACTGTGATGTTGTTATCCGCATGCTGGCCAGTTTCCATGACAACCACAGCTAGCTAGGTAGTTGACAGTGGGTAGTTGATAGAGAGCTTTTTGTTTTGATTCTAAAAATATATCCAAAAATGGCACCTCTTCTTCTATTTCTTCTTTTTCTATAATAATTGCAGATTTTCTTACAAAATATCCCACTATTTGAGGTCCAATTTCGATTTTACTCAGGAGCTCATCTTTGATGCAGCCACTTCTCATGGAATCTCTCTCTCTAAAATTCAAATTCAAAAAGCTGTATTGGCATGACCATAATGATGTACAGTATTGCCAAAGCATTGTGCGAATATTGATAATTACAACAGACCTATTTACTTATAGATTTTGAACATACCGTTGTGTATATATACATTTAGAACAAAAGTAATTAACATGCTTTCTTTAAAAGGAAACATTTAAAATGAACAAACAAATGCAAAAAATTATAATAAAAGTATCATAAAGGAACATTTTTGCTAATCATGCATGCATGCTAACTCATTGATTATTGTGCAGAATATAGTAAATAATTTGTAAAAGAAAAGAAGAAAATAGATGTGAGGCCTGGTGTAGATCAAGCAGATCCTCTCATGTTGTGGCAGGCAGAGACTAACTGCAGCTTTCTATCATTTACCCCAGTACGACTTTACGTTTTTTTCTATTTTGATTAAATATATTTTGGATGCCGATTAGAGAATTTTGGGAAGAATTGTTAGAATTGTAAGGTTTAAATTTCGGACACTGTGTGAGGAAGCGTTGCTCTGTCTCTACAGCAGTTCTTCCACAGTTGGCAGCCATATTTTCTTATACCTGCCTGTTTCTATGGCCAGGCTGTGAGCACTCAGTCTGTACTTTGTTAACATGTTTCTGTGTTTAACATCAGTCACTGTGCTCAGGTAGATTGCCACAGTGTACAGATAACATTACATTTTACTTTGTGGGTGTGATTTTGTGTTTTGTGTTCAATACGTGGGTTAGTTTTGTTTGTGCTGTGTTATAATTTGGTTACATCTGATAGTTGTGGTCTCAAACAGGTCCTGAGGCAGAACAAAAGCGTCAGGACCAGCTAAGTGAAGCAACTTCTGTCTTTGCTCATCTCTTGACACTGTAGGGCGTTGTGGTGGAAGGAGTGAGGGTCACTTTTTTGGATGAAGCCAATATTTCATGGATTGTTTTTAAATTTTGAATAATAATTCTAATTAATTCAGCTCTGCAGTCATTGTTAGTTGTTCTCCTGTGCACCTGTAGGATGCTTTTACAAAATTCAATGTGAGCATTTTCTATTGGATGCTTTTCCCTTTTGTCAAGTTTAGGTTTGTTTGTGGGCCCCACACTTCGCTTCCATAGAGCAGAACGGGTTTTATTATTGATCAAAGTAATTTGAGCTAAATTAAAATTGGAATCGGAATGTGAATTTGTCTTTTGATTGCATAAAATGTCCTGTGGTCATTCTCTTTCAGTTCATTGAGAGCTGGATTGGAACTTCCAGAGGAACTTAATTTCATTTTAACAGCTTTCTTGTGTGTGTTCCAATTGTAAAATGATATATGTCTCTTTCTCTGTCTCACTCTCTCTCTCTCTCAGCCCATCTCTGGGCTAAAGAAACGACTCAGAGAAAGTGGCATTCATCCTTAGCCATGAAAAATTAATGTGATGTTTTGACGGAGTAAACATCTGAAGTTGCACTTTCAGGGAATTGTGTGATTAATCATGAGGGCTGGCCTGGGGACTCTGCTGAAGAAAGAGCAAGAAAGCCTATGGAAGCAGAAGTCTGGAAGATGCATTTGAAAATAGGCAGGTAAAATATCTATTTTCCTTTTTGGAAGGATCATTGGACTGCGTTGATACACAAAGCAGTTAGTGCTCTAGCTCTGTAGAGGTGGTTCAAATGATTAGAGAGAGTGTATTGTCTCTTAATACGCATTTTATGTTTTTAGCCAGATCCAGCCACCTGTAATCTCCCCCTCCCTCCTGGCTGTCCCATGGCAGATTCCTGCTTGGTCCTCGCCAGGTCCTTGGCTGAAAGGAAATCCCCCGCTTTGACGTAGGGAACGCGCGTCCGACTAGTAACGCCCCTATGGCGCATTATGTGGAAATGAGTTGCAATGGTTTATCTATCCACAAATCATGAGCAGTGATGGAAGCTGACACAGTTTACTGAAATCAGCTGTTCTTATCATATTTGATATGAGGGTGTGGGCTTCCCTCACAGACACAGAGCAAACGTTTAATCATTCTTATCATATCATGATTGTCAGGTCATGAAGGTATTATGCTGAAGCTTTCTGTAAAAAAACAGGTTGTTGTTTTTATGCATAAAATAGGGAGACAGCAGAAGGAGACACACCTCTAGTTATTAGTTATCAGAATCAGAAATAGTTTATTCATCCTGAGAGTTGGAAGAGTTTGATAGCCAAAGGCAGGACTGACTTCCTGTGCTGCTCTGTTGTGCATCTCGGTGTCCATAATGACACGTACATTGGACAGCATCCGCCTCTGTGACACCACCATCATAGATTCAAGCTATATACAGTATGTATGTATACATATATATTTATATATATATACATATATAATTTTATATATATACGTATATATATATATATATATATATATATACGTATATATATA
>CALSCE010010649.1:255457-281816 GCA_943593645.1 Bovichtus variegatus
ATACATACATATATATATATATATATACATACATATATATATATATATATATATATATATACACATATATGTGTATATACATATATACTGTACATATATATGTGTATATGTATATGTGTATATAAATATATATATAAATTATTCAGTCGTATGCCTTACTATTTAAAACACTTCTGCATAAACAGTCTCATGGTTGTGCAGGCAGTCTGTGTAAGTCTGAACAAGTAGCAGTTTATAAACAGATGTTTCGATATAGCTTTGTTCTCTTGTCTCATTTTATGGGACACTTGCCATTATTGGCTTGACCCCTGACTCATTAGAAACGATCATGGAGCAAAGTGTGTGTAGGAAGCTCAGAGTGTTTTGCAAAGTGAGCATCATCCAATGTTTTTCATGAGCTCAGGAGCTCTTTTAATGATAGGCTTGTTATGCCCAGGTGCTCTAAAGAGAGATTCAGTAAGTCCTTTGCACCTGCTGCGGTGGCACTCAGTTTCCCCCCTGGGGATTAATAAAGTATTTTATTCTAAGACTCCTGATTGTCTCATAAGCCTTGTTAGCAACGGAAATGTTGACAACCACATGTCAGATATCTTACACAGAGGTAAACGGAACGTTCATTTTGGACCCAACAAAAATTAAAATGAACAATTCACAATCAGACTTTTTTTTTTTTTTTAGGAAAAGCAAAACTTTTATTCTGCACCTTTCTAAAAACTTTGTGGGTGTATCATTAAAAAAATTATTTACCTACATCAAAATGTAAATTATTATAACCTTTAAATACACACTAATTTGCATGTGGTCTTGATCTTCCTCTGTATTCAAGTTTGAATCCCAAAATCTCAGAAAGACATGTTTCTGTCGTCGGTTTATGAGTGGTTTATGAGTGTCTGCAGGTATGAGTCCTTCCTTCAACCCACACAGTTGTTCTTTTTGTTATTTTACCTCCTCTCAGGTTGAAGCTGGGCAGAGCACCAGACTCTATATATTGAACCAAATAAACACAAGAGAGTGACGATGGTGGCATTCAAGCACATTTTGCACATGCCAAAACCTTCCTGAGAAAATAACTAATCTGACTAAATAAAATACCAGTGAGGGTGAACGTTGGAGCTTTAACATGATAAGTAGTTGTGGAGGCTCAGAACAGAGCTACACCTTCTGTTCAGGGGCTGGAAAGAAATACATCAATCTGCACTGAGTATGCTTATTGGGTGCTTTATTAAAGTCATGTGTAACCATTCCCACACAGTGATACATAGCTACAGACAGGTAGATGCATCCTATGTGCACATACAGTCTAAGATGACCTGAAATGAGGTCAACGGAGACTGAAGGTCAACTGCCATTATAATCAGGCTGCAGACGTAATGGCAGGGAGCAGATGTGCCGTGACCATCAGTGGTCACAAGGTGTGCGGTGGAGCTCGATGGTTATTTGTGTTGTGCGCAGACTGTGAGCATTCTCTTGTCACAACAGGTGTTGAATGAGAATATAGCTGTTGGATACGGAATTACCATTTTCATGACTGTGCCAGTTTTGTAGCTTGAATGTTTGCCAGGGATTTATGTTGTGCAATACAGAAACTGCATCCTTTATAATAATCATTTATGCACAAGGACCACTACAATATCCCTTTGTTCAGGTACATCAGAAAAAAGAGCATATTTGTGTGTCCACCAATTTGAGCGGGCATTTCTTGCAGTTTTATTGCTTTGATTGATTTTTGCTTTCTGTAATTGACTCAGCTGTTTACAAATGTTTAGAACAGGAAATATGACTGGCAGAGAGCAGAATCACCACATCACTCTTTTTGGCACAACAAAAAATACAAGGTGCACTTGGATACGCCCTTGCCGACCTTAAGCATATTATAATTCAAATTAAATTGACCAACGGCTTTAGACGTAATGACCTGGTAACCCCGGCAACCTCACTGAAGACATAATTCAGGAAGTCTGGAAGTCGCTAAGAAATAGTTTCTTCACATAACTCCAAACCTGGTAAACTGGTGAGTTTTAGCAGTGTTGCTCGGCCTACTTTTGGACTTTGGACAGAGCCAGGTTAGCTTTTTTCCACGGCTTCCAACCTTTACAGCAAGTTAAGCTAATCACTGCTTGGCTCTAGCTCCATACTTAGCCTGGTTCTTTAACACATCTTGAAGTTTGCCATGTTTTTCAGTAAAGAATCAATTCAGGTTTTACTGTCAAGGGCCTTTGTCAGGATGATAGAAGATGTTTCTTTCTTCCCTCTAGAATGAATTTTTTTTTTTATTGAGATAAAGGACATAATATGTTTGCAATTATCTATTAACAAGGACAATGTCAGAGATTTTTCATTGAACAAGAATGATACAAACAATTCAATTCTATACCGTTGTGTTACTTATTTCTCACCCGTGTGTTACTTTTGTCCCGACTAACGAGGTCCAACGTAACAATGTGCAACTACTGTTCAAAGTCATATTATACCAAAGTTGTTCCAAAGTTGGTTATTTTGTTTTCTAATTAAAATCACAACATATTTCAAATTCCAGTACAGCATCTGAGGTGCAATTAAATTATTGTTGACTTTAGTTCTGCATTGATGCAGTTTACTGCTAGACTGCAGTCAAGGCTCCGTTTATTTAAGCTATAACACTGTCTCACCTTCTATATGCTTCTAATCTTCATTACTGCATTATTGGCTGGCTTTGACAGCCTTCTAGGAACCATTGATTATTTCATATATCATAGGTTAAACAACCCAGACTGGTTAACTGGTGGGAGTGTGAATATCTTCTTCATGAAACTGGGTTGGTTTGTTTTCATTAAAGTGAGTAGTGACTCCTCTAGAGTAACATGTCATGCTTTGGTGAAATGGGACAAGTCCTTTTTTTATGTGTACTTGTTCATTCACGTTCATTTGTGTGAGTGATTAAAAAGTCTGCGTACGACCTCAGGGCTAAAAAGCAGAGGAGACCAGGCTTCTGGAGTTCAGATCCCACGACTCTTGAACGCCTGCTGGAGGAGATGAAGCAGGCTCTGTCTCTTCTTTCTATCCCCTCTTAAAAACAAACTTAGAGACCTGGTAGAGCGGGCGCCTCATGTACTGTCTGTCTGGCTACTTCGCTATACTGCTGTGGAGTCCACACGCCAGCCATTACTTTCTACATTAAGTTTGCTTTTCATACAGGCCATCAGTAATACAATGTTTCATTCCATTTCATTATAAATGTAATTTGTATTTATTTTAGACAGAAAAAGTATTATAATAATAATAATCCACAATTAAAGACAGTACTCTATATTATGTTTTGGAGCTGTGCAAGTCACTGCATTTTCCACAACACTATCCTATCCAAACATTTCAGAATAAAAGCTTTGTGTTAACAAATGAAAGGATTCTGTGCTGCTCTAACTTGTTAACATGCGTTGAAATAAAAAGCAAGCAGATCTACGACTTACACAAACTGCTCATGCAGGCAGAGTGGCCCGGGTTTGAGTTCTTACCGCAGCAGCCCTTTGCTGCATGTCGTTCCCTCTCTCTCCCCCTTTCCTTAACATCTTTATCTGGACTAATAAAGGCAAAAAGCCAAAAAAAATATCAAATATACTTTTTCAGAACTGCTTGAATTGGTAATTCCTTCCTTCCTTTACTTCTTTTTACTTTGTTTTAGTCATTCATACTTCACTTGTCATTATTACTGTATCAATTCTATTTTTTATTTGAATATTTATCTGTTCATTTCTTTAGTTTTTTTTTAATGTATTTGTAGAGCACTTTTCTAACTTGTTTTAAATGGCTATATAAATAAAGTTTTACTGTATCTGTGGATCTCTTTCCTGTTCAAGTTGTGTCTGTGTTCTTGCTTTTTGTCCATGATGACTGAGACGCTGATGGAGACCTTGATGAATAGACAGAGCTCATTGAGAAATCACGGACATACAGTAACCAAAACCACACACACTGCTGTTGTCACAGACCCAGACCTGTTCATCGAGAAAGTGGATCACATAACGGACCTAGAAACTTTATTGATCACTATGCCTGTTACATCCACACCCACTCCGGCCAACCCCACAGATGACAAAACACGACTAAAATGAGGTCAGTGTTTTACAATCCATTAACTGAAAACTTCTGCTCATTACACTTCACTCCCAAATAAAAGACATGCATTCTGTCTTAGATTTTGCCCATAACCAGTTCCAACACATCCACAGAGAAAACAACTCCCACCAAACCACAGTAGAAACCGTCACTAAACACATGGACATTCTGACAAACGAAAATAAGCTTATTAAAGAAATCACGCTGGACATTCAGACACACAGTATGACACACAGTATGCCCTAATATTCTCTAGCATAGCGGAAACTCCTTCATGCACTCCATGCTCAAGATCCCCTCAGTGAATGCAACGGAAGGTCATGTTGTTTGCAGTATCTGACTCTGGGAACCTCAAATTTTAAAGGTGACCAACCCATTATTGCAAAACTGGAACACTACAAACACAAGAACTCGGACAAAGAACAATTCTGTACCCAATCATGAAAGACCACCGAAGGAAAAACACATGACCAGACATAGTGATGGACACACTCTACATAACACACATGGACAGCTGTACCGCATCTCTACAACCAGACCATGGCTACTCTCAGCTGTAGAACACAGACGACTTTTCTTCAACAGAATTCCAGTAGAAACCTCCCAATGCTAGCAGAGACAGTTGTCAAAGCTAAGCACAATCACAACAACACTGACCATGCCTATATGTTTTCTCACTTGCATCTTCCCTCTCCCTTTCCGATTCCATGCTATGGCCTTTCTTCCCTGTTGTTTTTGTTGTTTGTTTTGTTATTTCGGCTGGTGTGCATTTTTGTAGCAGTTCTGTTTTTTGTCTCCTTTTCTCATGTCTTTTTGTCCTGTTTATCTGTCTTTGCTCTGTTTTCTGTACCGCCTTACACTGTCCTACCCACCCAGATACCAACTATATTTAAATAGAAACGCATCCAAACCCACCACTCATATTCTCACCAGGCATATAAACTGCATTCCAACCCTACATACCTCAAAGAGTGCCTAATAATATCATTTTATATAATTTTAACTTTTTCTCTTTTCGATGCAACCCATAACTTTTATTTCATTGAATGGCATTCGACATGGGCAAGAAAATGAATAGTCATGAATCATCTATTCTTATTAAAAGCGGACATATGCAGACGTACTACAAGAAACTCCCCTAAATAATTCAGAACAACACATCCTGAAATGCCCACATTACAATCTAGTCGATTCAGCAACCTACAATTAATAAACAAAGAGGTGTCTGCATTCCGATCCATAAAAGAAAACACTTTACTCACAATATCCCAATATTGGACTGCGAAGGAAGATATGTTTTAATTAGTTCCTCAATCAAGAAGAAATTTTAGAGTGGCTGAAAAATCTCCAGGTTCACTTTCTTCAAATGAAGGAGCTATTAACCACACTCAATCAACTCATCAAAGATGCGAGAGCGGCATATTTCTCTGGCCTAATCATCAATAATAAGCATAACCCTAGGTTATTTGTTTGACACAAAGACTTCTGAATTCTGGATTTCCTGCCACCTCCTCTGATGACTGTGATAGGTTTCTAAATGTATTCGTTGACTAGATCAACGGGCTCAGATGAAATTTCAACTTTGGAGTTTATCATGATGATTGAGTGGCTGCCCTGTTCTGCTGTCTGAGCTGAAGCCTATTTCCAAGCAAGATCTCTTGGATACAGTTTCTTATACGGGCCCATCATCCTGCCCTGCAGATATGATCCCAATTAAGTTTTTTAAAGAGGTCCTGCCAGTCATTGGCCTCTGCCTTCTCTCTATTGCCAATCAACGGAATACCTGACGATTTCAAGACAGCCATTGTCTTCCCTCTGTTACGGTTACGTCAAGGGGAGACCCAGGCGCACAACACAGACTCGGGGAACAGAGTACGTTTGAACAGTTTATTAATGCGATACTCAAAGGCAGGTGAGACGGTGAGGGTGGATCGCAGGGAGTAGCCTGTGACTCTGTATGAATGTGTGAATGCTGACGTGTTGCAAAGCGCTTTGAGTGATCGCAAAGATTGGAAAAGCACTATATAAATGCAGTCCATCTACCATTACTACTTATTATTTATAATCCCTGTAGTTCAATGTGAAAACTGACTATTATTGAAATATTATTAAATTGTACTTTCTTTATTTAATATGTCAGTTGTTGACTACAAGCAGACATTGATACAACTATTAGGCTACTTCAATATGGCACAAGATGTTCTGGACCTTGGCCTGAGGAGATTTTCTCTAACGGATCTCTTTCATTTTTAATTAAATACCCCTGGGCTACACTGTTTACAAAAACTAGTCGTCAGTCGCAACCAAATTCTTGCCTCCTTTCATAGGCTTCCAGTAAAACACAGAATCAATTTTAAAATTTTACTAAAGACATAGAGGGCTTCGCATGGCCAGGCCCCTGCATATATAGCAGAGCTGTTGAGCCCCTATTCCAGCTGATAAAGGCCTTTTATCTGTTCCCCGTTCTTATTTTAAATCCAAAGGCAACCGTTTTTTTTTTTTTTGTGGTTGCTGCTCGGAAACTTTTGAAAAGACTTGCTGAAAACCCATTTCTATAGATTTTGCTTTTTATAAATTCTCTCTTTTTAACTTTAGTTTTGTTCTTTTGGTCGTGTGCTTTAATTCGTCAATATATGTATATATGTGTGCATGTGCGCACGCGTATGTATGTGTGTGTATGCGTGTGTGTGTGTGTATATATGAATGCTTGTATTTGTATGTGCATATTCTATTCTATACAGGATGTGTAGTACTTTGTAGCGTGTGTCTACTCAACAGAAAAATGGACAATTTGGCTGGACAGAACATGAAATATTCTACAATCAACTATATTATTTCAAACTTTTATAAATTAATCTCGAATATAGATAAAATGATCCACCAGCCAAATGCTAAATAGGAACAAGATTTACCTCTCTTCTGACACAGGTCTGCAGAAATAATTTGAAATGACAAAGAATACAAATCTGCAACTGATCCAGTATAAAATCCTTCATAAAACACATATTACTCAAATGAAAATGCATAGAATGCATGCTTTACGATAACACAGAAGCTCTCCTCAATCTTGGGTTGTAGAGTTCCGCTCTCTTCCTCATTATGCATACTTGGCAACTCATCTTCAGTTAGCCCTCCAACAAAACCCACAAAACCCACACTGGTTCCTGAGCATTTCTTTATCAACAGCAGCAAAGTCATTTAGAGCAGTCTCAGGCAGAGGGAAGGTATCCAAAGACAGGTGCTCCCCCACATTTTGCATAGTACGGTTTATATCCAACCTGATGTTTGTTATCTCTTAAACATGCAGCAAACTCTTCACACAAAGATGTTGAGGTGATGGACGGGTGGCCTTTACGAGCCGGATTTATGAGGCTGTCAATAGTTGAGAAAAGCATTCAGGGAGGATTTAAATTTCTTAAATCTGCGTTGAGAAATGAGCTTCTCTTGCACTAGTAATAGCTTTGTTGAAGATCGTGAAGTGGTCTTTAAAAGTGTCATAATGGACTTGTAGCTTTTTTTTTTTCTCCATTGACACTCGGCTTATGGTGAGTGATGACAGGGCTGTTAAATGTAGAGTCACGAGAGGGATGATTTCCATCATAGCTCTTTCAGGCAAATCTGTTATTTCAGTCAAATTGCAGAGGGCATTATTGAAGTGTTGGTCTTCATACTGCAGTTTAAAGTCATACTGCAGTGACAGTTTATCCTTCAGTTGCACTTTTAATTCTTCCATGGAATCCGGTCCCACATTTAAAGCTAACTTCCTAATATCATCTGCATTGATGATAACTCTCAGCATTAACCTTTTGAAAACTCCTGAGAAAAAGGGGAGAAATACGTGAGATTCCAACATTTTAGTATTTACGTCACTCCGCATAATATGTACCTTCTAAGTGTAACGATCTGTTTGCCTCTAACTCTGTAAAGTGAGAGGGGGGAAACCTCTTTCAGTAAAGACAGCTAGGGGACTGAGAGGGTGGACAAATGGCTGCTACAGAGCTCATATGTGCTAAGATGCTCATCAAACCATGAGGTCATAAGTCTGCAGACAAATATTATGTCGGTATTGATCAGCACGATCTTTGCAATTTGTCTGAAATTTTGGAGCCCTGAGCAAGATCCAACCGAGATGACAATCTGTACTTAATGCCATCTATGCAGACAGAAGATGCTACAAGAACTGTGTCCTGCTGGGCATTCCATTTTTCCACATCTTCGCTGAACTCAATGACCTTGAACTCAACATCATCCCCTTCAGGGACACTATCCTCAGGTTGCACATTCAGATTAGGGGGAAGTTCATCAAGTCTATTTTTTTTTATTTATTAAAAGGTGGAATAAACATTGGTCTGAAGGTTACAGCCTTGATATGGATAAGTAATCTTATGCTTCAGCCTCACATTGGTGATGTGCAGACCAACTCTTTTCTCAGTAAAAATGTTTCCTTTTCTTGTAATCCAACTGTGGTGATGTAAGCATATAGTTGTTACTCCAGCTCATTGAAGAAATACAAATGATGAGAGATTAATTCCTCGATTTGTAGACATTAGGTGAAGATACCTTTTACTGCTGGGATTGTGGAATGTGTGGACTGGTCACCATCGCCAATGAGCTTGAATTGGGGGGGGAGGGGCAGTTGTAATGGCTGACCATTACATCTGATATCCTAGTAATGTAGAACCTCACATATAAATAAAAAAATTTTTTAAGTATTCTGTCAAGTATTTTGCAAAAGGCCGGGGAAAATGGCTAAGATATAAATCAAAAAGAGACATACATAGTAATGAAATGTAGACTCGTCCTTCCCTAAAGCACCTGTTCACAATTTTCTTGTATATTATTTTCCTCTGTAATTTTCCTCTGCAAGGAAAACAATAAACATAAAGGTTTTTTTTAAATGTTTTCTTGTAGCTGCCAAATAACAACCAGAGACAGATGACTACATGCATTTCATGTCTTCAGTGCTAGGCATCTAAAAATCATTTAACTTTGAATTTATTTTTACTTTTTATCACGAAATGCAGGTTTAGGGCCTTAGACAAAGTGGATAAGTAACCAGTATCCACAGGTACAACATGTTCTCCGTAAAGTTATTTTTAGAAGTTATTGGATTAGCAAGTTTGTTGGCAGCGGTTGGCCTCCATGCATGTTCATTATTTCCATCTACTGGAGAGTGCTTGCTCTTGAATTATTGTGTGACACACAACGTTGTGGTAAAACAGTCCGAGAAGGATCCACAGGAATCCGCTGAGACTCACAAATACATTTCCCTTTAAAAATGCTAAATTGATTATTTGTCAATTAATTTGAGGATTGGGACAGTTATTAAGCCATTGTATTTATTAACAATAGCAGGCTAAAGACTTTCCTCTTTGATAAAGCTTCTAGTTAGGGCTGGCTCAGGTTTGCCTTGGACCGGCCCCTAGTTATGCTGCTATAGGCTTAGACTGTCGGAGGACTCACTCCTTTCCTCTTTTCCCTTTCCCTATCTTTCTCACTTTCCTCCTCTCCCTTTCTATTTATATGCATTCATGTCATCACCAGTCATATAAATACTCACGTTCCTCGAGATACAGGCCGAGGTGGTGGAGTTGCAGCCATATTCGACTCAAGCCTATTAATCAATTCTAAACCTAAACTAAACTATAGCTCTTTTGAAAGCCTTGTTCTTACGCTTTCAAACCCAACATGGAAAACAATAAAGTCAATCTTATTTGTTATAGTGTACCGCCCTCCTGGTCCGTATTCTGATTTTCTATCCAAATTCTCAGAATTTTTATCAAGTTTAGTCCTTAAAACAGATAAAGTAATTATTGTAGGTGACTTTAATATTCATGTGGACGTCGATAACAACAGCCATAATATTGCGTTTATCTCATTATTAGATTCAATTGGATTCCGTCAGAATGTACATGAACCAACTCATTGTTTAAACCACACTCTAGACCTTGTTCTGGCATATGGTGTTGAAATTGAACATTTATTAATTTGTCCACAAAATTCTCTCTTATCAGACCATTTCTTAATAACTTTTGAAGTCCTGCTACTGGACTGCAAGCCACTAAGCAAAATATCGTACGGTCGATGTCTATCTGATAGTACTGTAGCTAAATTTAAGGAAGTGATTCCAGCGACACTTGGTTCATTACCATGTCTCAATATCAATGTAACGGAGGACTCCTGTGATAACTTTAGTCCCTCCCAAATTAATCATTTTGTTGATAGTGCTGCAGCCTCACTGCGAATGACACTCAACTATGTCGCTCCTCTAAAAAAGAAGATAAAACAGAGAAAGCAAGATCCGTGGCTTAACCCCCAAACCCGCAAACTAAAACTAAAGTCAAGAAAACTTGAGAGGAAATGGCGATCTACCAAATTGGAAGAATCTCGTTTAGTCTGGCTAGATAATCTTAAAACATATAAGAAGGCTCTCCGTAAGGCCAGAGCAGCTTATTACTTATCATTAATAGAAGAAAATAAGAACAACCCCAGGTTTCTTTTCAGCTCTGTAGCCAGACTGACAGAGAGCCACAGCTCTACTGAGCCTTCTATTCCTATATCGCTCAGTAGCGACGACTTCATGAGCTTCTTTAACCATAAAATTCTAAATATTAGAGATCAAATTAATCAAATAAACCTCCGCTCCTCAATTGGTAATGATTTAGCTTCTAAAACAACCTTAAAAACAACTGTAACACCTGAAATATATCTAGACTGCTTTTCTCCGATCGATCTTAACCAACTAAATTAAACAATTTCGTCATCTAAACCATCAACCTGTCTCTTAGACCCGATTCCAACTAAGTTGCTTAAAGAAGTTTTACCCTTAATTAACACCTCGTTATTAAATATGATCAACCTGTCTCTATTATCTGGCTATGTACCAGAATCATTTAAAGTAGCTGTAATAAAACCTCTTCTTAAAAAGCCCAGTCTTGATCCAGAGGTTTTAGCCAATTATAGACCGATATCTAACCTTCCATTTCTCTCTAAAATTCTTAAAAAAAGCAGTCGCAAAAAAGTTGTGTGATTTTCTACATAACAATACTTTATTTGAGGTTTTTCAATCTGGATTTAGAGTTCATCATAGCACAGAGACGGCACTGGTGAAAGTTACCAATGACCTCCTAATGGCATCAGTCAAAGGACTTGTCTCTGTTCTTGTCTTGTTAGACCTCAGTGCTGCTTTTGACACTGTTGACCATGACATTCTGCTGCAGAGACTGGAACATTTCATTGGCATAGCAGGAACTGCACTGAGCTGGTTTAAATCCTATTTATCTGAGCGATCTCAATTTGTACGCGTTAACGATGAATCCTCCATGCAAACCAAAGTCAGTCATAAAGTCCCACAAGGTTCTGTACTTGGACCTATTGTATTCACCTTATATATGCTTCCTTTAGGCAATATTATAAGGAACCACTCCATAAACTTTCATTGTTATGCGGATGATACCCAATTATATCTATCAATCAAGCCAGATGAAACCAATCAATTATCTAAACTTCAAGCATGTCTTAAAGACATAAAAAATTGGATGTCCTGCAACTTTTTGATGTTGAACACCGACAAAACAGAAGTTATTGTACTTGGCCCCAAACGACTCCGAAACGTATTGTCTAATGACATAGTAACTCTGGATGGCATTAACTTGGCCTCCAGCACCACCGTAAGGAATCTCGGCGTTATCTTTGATCAGGATATGTCTTTTAACTCCCACATAAAACAAATTTCAAGATCTGCCTTTTTTCATCTGCATAACATTGCAAAAATAAGGCACATCCTGTCTCAAAAAGATGCAGAAAAACTAGTCCATGCATTTCTTCCTTCAAGGCTGGATTACTGCAACTCCTTATTATCTGGTTGTCCCAAAAAATCTCTTAAGACTCTTCAGTTGATTCAAAATGCTGCGGCACGAGTGTTGACAAGAACTAGGAAACAAGATCATATTACTCCTGTATTAGCTGCTTTGCACTGGCTCCCTGTAAAATACAGAATATAATTCAAAATCCTTCTCCTGACCTACAAAGCGATTAATGGTCAGGCTCCAGTTTATCTTAAAGATCTCATAGTACCTTATAAACCAACTAGAGCATTGCGCTCCCAGAGTGCAGGGTTACTTGTGGTTCCTAGAGTTTCTAAAAGTACAATGGGAGCAAGAGCATTCAGCTATCAAGCTCCTCTACTGTGGAACCAGCTCCCAGTGTGTGTTCGGGAGGCAGACACCCTCTCCACATTTAAGAGAAGGCTAAAGACTTTCCTCTTTCATAAAGCTTATAGTTAGGGCTGGCTCAGGTTTGCCTTGGACCAGCCCCTAGTTATGCTGCTATAGGCTTAGACTGTTGGGGGACTCACTCCTCTCCTCCCTCCCCTTCTTTCTCGCTCTCCTCCTCTCTCTCTCTATTGATATGCATTCATGTCCCTTAAATGCATGTTACTAACTCACCATCCGAGGCATCATCCCCGGAGTTTCTGTGTCTCTCATCTGGCAGGTTGCCACTATTAAAGATTACTTCTGGACCGTGAATCGTGGCTGCACCTGTTGCCCTGGTCCTGCTTGACACCAGGAAGCCTTTATTGACATCCCCCTGGATCCATCTTTTTTATATACCATCGTATCATGTTTTCTGTCGCATAGATTGTCTATGCTGTATTTTTAACGATATTGTTTGTTCTGTACACACATCACCTATTGCACGTCTGTCTGTCCTGGGAGAGGGATCCCTCCTCAGTTGCTCTTCCTGAGGTTTCTTCCATATTTCCACCACTAATTGTGGGGTATCTTTTAGGGAGTTTTTCCTTGTGCGATGTGAGGGTCTAAGGACAGAGGGTGTCGTACCCTGTACAGGCTGTAAAGCCCACTGAGACAAATGTATAATTTGTGATATTGGGCTATATAAATAAACTTGATTTGATTTGATTTGATTTGATTTAGGGAGACTGCAAATGCTATTTGGGATTCTGGAGGTGTGTCCTGTTAAATCAGCTTGCATGTACATGAGCAAATGGATGTATCATGTTTATCGCATGAAGGTTTGAGTACGTATGTTTGATAACTACAGTACAGTACACACTTTGATAAGTGAGGCCCCAGCTGAAAGTTTCAGGTTGTGGTATCATAACCAGCTTGTATCTGAACAATATTGTATTTAGCACTCACCATATGCAGTTTTAGTCTCTTCATTTTTATTGAGCTTTTCATCTCTCCGTATGCTGACGGGAAGAGACAGAATGGCAGGTTTTATCTGTCGGCTGTGTCCCTGCTGATATGGGTTTTAACATTTCAGCACTTCAAGGTAAGACCTGTTTTATTAAAATGCCAAAGGTCTCTCTAAAATCTGAGCTGCAATAAAACACCTCTATTAGCCTTTCCTTCGAAAAAAAAAAGATCCAATTAATAGTACCTTTAAAATTTTCAAATTACAATTCAGATTAATAGATCTTTCATTTGCAGCTTGACTACCCCTGCAGCTCTGCCATTATCATCAATTAGAGGGTTCACTCACTAACATAAATACAGCCTGTTCTCTGTGAGCATCCTCAGTGTGCTGCATTTTAAAAAGCACTGTTCAGCCGCTGAGCCTATGAGAAATCCTCTGTATATACCACATTACCACAGAAGTCTTACAAATTGATTTGGAAGGCAATGAGAAATTACCTTTTTGTTAACACTACACTAAACTACACTACACACAACATAGATCATTAACATAGCCTGCAAACTTTAAACACACATGCAAAAAAGTAAAAAGAAATAAAAACTAAAATCCTGGATTAAGTATTTACCATTTTCTGTAATCTGAGGATGATTTAAATATTTTGGGAAATACACTCAATGAACAGGCCCTCCAAATCCATCTTGATTGCTAATGTCCTTCACAAGTAGATGGTCTGACATTTATAGTTCAAAGTTTGATTTCATATCGCCACTCCAATACCAGACGGATGTATCATTCTTTAATTTCATTCCCCACAGCAACATGGTTTACATTCTTGCATGTATTAGTGAGATGAGAGATGACTGATGTCACATTGTCAGCAGCAGTTCTGTATTACAGCTTCACTCTCTTTCCGTTCTTACCTTTCACAAAAAAAAAGTCCTGTTTGGATATTAAATGTAGGAAAACACTTTGGTACAATAATTCTCTCCTGTTGTTTTATGACTTCTTTTCACATCCTCCACTGACTTGCATTGACATTGCCTAAATATTTTGTTTTAGTTTTTTGTTCTCTTGTCTCTGAATTGGAGACTAGACTTGAAGCACTTCATCACACAAAGCAGCCAACGCGGGGAGCAGAAGGTTTGTAGTGGAGATGTAGATGTCTGTTTCTGACAAGGAGACGATTACTGAGCCTTTCTTCCACTTCCCCTACAGTGTCTTCACCTTCAAAAATATCCACCAGCATTTAGAGACGTGTAGGAGGAAACACAAGCAGCAAAAACTGACCAATTGCAGTTCTTGTGAAGCCTATGTGGTATTTCAGCAAAAGACAAATGGGGTGAAACTTAATGAAGAGCCTTTGCCCTCAGATCAATGTCTGAGCCAGCAGGAGGCCAGGAGGTAATCTCTCCTCCTGTCCCAAATGGAAGAAGAAATAGAATCACATTCATAAATAGAAGATCTCAGATGGAAGACGGGGAAAGCACCAGAGAGAAAGAGACGGCTTTATCTCATGGATCATGGTCCTTTGGCCTCCCCCAGCTCTGCCCCTAACAATGATCTACTCACCACAATAGCCTACTGCAAAGTTCTATTTATAAAAATAGTAGCATTGGACGGAGACTGTGAGGTGAAAAGGTGAGACAGAGAAGAAGAAGAAGAAGAAGAAGAAGAAGAAGAAGAAGAAGAAGAAGAGACATGGGGGGAAGTGGACCCAAAGGAGAGTGAAATCAATAGCAACATAGAGCTCAGGCTTTAAAAGTGTGTCTGTAATACTGTCATATGTAAGGGTCACTGAAGCAAAACTGGCACTGATTGTGTGTACATCAGTAGACATGCCTGTGTGTGTGTGTGTCCAGGCGCCAGACCAACAGACATATTTAGGAGGTGTGTCTGCTTGCAGGGTGCTCCTCCATCAGCTGATGTAAATTAAACATGTCTCTTATCCCTGCCATGAGTTGGGAATGAAAACTAATGGCTTTTAGAGAGCTGAGATAAATGGTCTATATTTGGTCTTTAGCCACACATACTTCCCTCAGTGCCATTACATTACATTACATTACATTTAGCTTACGCTTTTGTGTAAAGCTACTAACAATAAGTGCAAACAATCATTAGATACAACTCCGAACAGCAAGAATCTTGCAAGTACATAAGCTTCAAATAGGTGAAATAATTGTAAGTTCTACATAAAGAAATAAGAATGATATGTTTTAATTATTGGCCAAGGTGCTAGTGAAACAGGTGGGTTTTCAGTCTGCGACTGAAGGTTTGAAGATTTTCTGCTGACATAATAATGGGGAGCTCATTCTACCATTTTGTAGCTAAGACAGCAAACAGGCGGGTTTTATTTGAGGGGTATCTGGGTCCCACTCGCAGTGAGGGAGCAGCGAGCCGATTTGCCGATGCAGAGCAAAGTGAGTGAGCTGGGGTGTTTGGTTTGACCCTGGCCTGGATGTAGGAAGGGCCTGATCCATTCACAGCACGGTAGGCCAGCACCAATATCTTGAAGCAGAATCGGGCAGCCACTGGTAACCAGTGAAGGGAGCGGAGGAGAGTGTAGTGGGGGAGAACTTGGGGAGGTTAAAGACCAGCCGGGCTGCTGCATTCTGGATGAGCTGTAGAGGTCGGATGGTACATGTAGTCAGTCCAGCCAGGAGGGGGCTGCAGTAGTCAAGGCGTGAGATGACAAGAGCCTGGACCAGAACCTGCGTCGCCTTCTTGGTCAGTAGGGGACGATGATTCAAAACTTTTCAGAAATATTCCACATATTCCAACAAAAATTCTCCATAGAAATAAATAGAGGAAACGTTCAGTATTGGAAAATGTACATGCAAATGTAACTCTTATCTACTCATTCATACTTTCAACTAGAAACTCCATCCACTTTTTAAAATGTTCCACATCTTGCATTATGGATAAAATTCTACTTTTATATCCCATTTAAACTTTTTGAAATATTCTACCTTGTTTGAACCTTGGTAAAAATGACCAATTACATTAGTGTGTATTGGATGGCTCGTTAAGTGTAGAGTGGTCGACATCAGCGCTAGAGTGGAGAGGAGCTTTAAAATCTTCTGAAAAAAATATCTTAAACCTGCTGCCAAGCCCACAATTTTCACTCTTCACACATAATTTTAATGTACAGATATAGGGAAGTTGGTGGTGATTCGATACATTTGGCTGTTGAAGCCAGCAGACTTACACTTTTGGCTGCCTATGCCACCAAGTGACAACAACTCCAACCACCTGCCTCATAGAGCCCCATGTTAACTGACACCAAAAATGTTATAGAGGCCAGAAAGTAGTACCACTTTATGTAACCTGCTGCCATGGTCCCAGTATTGACCAAACACACACAAAACTCACATTGCATGTACATCAGGGATCCTACATCCTCAAGGTAAACAATTTAACCAATAAGAGTTAAGTTTTTTTAATGGGGAGCAAGGTTGTCAGAAAAGCGCCTCAACACAACCTCTATGAGATGCGTCTCACCCAGCAGTCAGACAGCATCACCATGGAAACCTTTGATTCCTCCACAGAGGAACATGAAGATGTCTCTCTCTACAGAGGGACATAAAACTGTCTTTCTCTTTCCATAGAGGGACATAAAGCTGTCTCTCTCTCTCTCTACAGAGGAACATGAAGCTGTCTCTCTCTCTACAGAGGAACATGAAGCGGTCGCTCTCTCTACAGAGGAACATGAAGCTGTCTCTCTCTCTCTCTACAGTGGAACATGAAGCTGCATATCCTTCTCCCTGTTGCTTCCTGTAGTCAACAATCAGCTGCTTAGCTTTGCTGACATTAAGATGTATCTCCTTGCACCGAGACAACAGGGCTCTGACCTCTCTGTAGGCTGATCAGGCTGATGACGGTCGTGTCATAAACAACTGCACTTAAATCATTCCACAACCAGAAACCATTGGTTACCAGAACCATCCGTGATGCCATAAACCACACAGTGCAGCCACACTTCACCTACGGCTGCAGTCTGGAAACATGGACAACTATAAAGAACCAGCTACACTTTAGGAAGAGCCATAAAGAAGGCAAAAAGGGACCTGGGGTATAGAGTGGAACTACAATTCAATGTGGTAAGGTCTGAGAACTATGACAGATAACAAGCCCTCATGGAGTCCACCATCATTACTGTGGCCAAAAAAACAAGACCAGCGTGCCTGAATGACTACCGCCTAGTAGCGTCGCCTCTGTAATGATGAAGTGCTTTGAACGGCTAGTCAAGGATTACATTTGCTCATCACTACTCAGCTTGACTCACTACAGTTTTCCTGCTGTCCCAACTGATCAACTGAAGACGCCACAGCACACTTCCTCCACACCACCCTGTCTCACCTGGACAAGAAAGAGAGCTATGTGAGATTGCTGTTCATTCACCCAGTTCAGCATTTAACACTATAGTTCCCTCCAGTCTCAAAATACAATGGTAATGTATTGTCATTGTACAACACAGGGTTGGGTAATGAAATGTGCTCACAAAAGGACAGAAAAAAAAGTTTATTGCTTATCTCAATGACAAGTATGATGACCAGAAAACAGATTAACCTTGATCAATGCTCTAAGATTCAATATATTATGTAGAAAATACTGACCATATTTGAGATTTTTCTTTTGTCTTTTATTATTATGTTTACATTTGTGAGCTAAAAGACTTTTTAAATGTTTTAAACCATCTGTAAAGGGTTCGACATCCTGCTGACCAGAATTAAGATTCCTATGTCTATTTATTGTTTTATTTTTACTATTTATCTGGGAGCAGCTCAAGGGCACCTTGGCAGTGCCCAGGAGGCAAACTGGCACCTTTCCAGGTACCAATCCACACTCCGTACTTGGTCCGGAGACTTGACTTGACTCCCAAGCCAAGTCCATACGGACTGATGTACTGCCGCCCCTTGTTTTATTTAATGACAGTATTTTGAGAACATTTTTGAATCCTCAGTTTTGTGAAATGTTCTTCTGTTTGGCAAGTGTTCGTCATTTTCTGAAAATAAAGATTAAATAGTTTTGAACTACAATTTAAGGTCTGGTTTCTTCAACTTTTACTCATGAGCAAAATTTGCCTTAAAAGTTGAAAGAAATAATGATTTGACAATTATTGTGATATTTATCGATGTCGACTGATAGGAAATTTCTTTAGCGTAATATCATTTTTGGTCATACCGGCCAGCCCAAGTTGAAAATGCCATTTCTTACATCAGTACGCTACTTAACATGTGTTCTTATTACACAGCCGATGATGTTAATTAACATTTTAGATTTAGTAATTAATTTAATAAAGTCAGAAATGAGCTAATAGCTAAATCTGGCATAAATCATCTCTTCTCTTTTTTAAATTAATGCTTTTATATGCATGGTCCTTGTTTAATAAACACTAATTAAATCAATATCAATGTATTGATTTTGGTGACGCCTCTGTGATTCTGTGTTATGAGGAAGTCAGATGAGAGTCAGCTGACATTTAAGTGTGAGCGAATATTAAAGGACCATTGTACTGAGGAAGGCATAATGCGAATGATAAAGCAAGACACTTCAGTCCCTTCAGAGAACAACAATTTGGGTCTTCTCTCCATGCTGCATGAAGTAAAGAGATTTGATTCATCAGAACATAATCTCATATATCACTGTAATCCTGTAAATCATAAATCCTCCCTGTTGTACGTGTGAAAGAGTGTGTGTGTGTGTGTTTGTAAGAGAGTATATTTGAATATAACAGATTGTGTTCACAGTCTCTATAATCTATTTTACAGCTCTCATAGTTAGAATGCTAGTTTGGGTTCCCGTTTGGGCTAGTAGGAGCTAGCTGATATTTATACTGTGTACATTATCTTCTATAATTTGACTGTTCCATAGTTAGCAGAGTGCTCTCGCTCAGGCTAACTTGGTGGGACGCTAACAGGAGTTAGGTGCTACAGTATACATTATTTGCCTGTTACTGTTGTTTTGTCTTTGCAGTTAGTGTAGTGCTTTCACTCAAACTAACTGATGGACCGCTAGCAGGAGCTACCTGTCATCTAAACTGTGGGCTGTAGAGTATCTCCTATAAATATTACTGTTTATAGTTAGCAGAGTGCTCCCGCTCACGCTAACCCACAACTGCACCAGTGAAGAGAGTGTCCTTGCTCCCCTCTCACTGCATATACTGCTTCCTGACCTGAGTGCTCTTGCTCAAGACTGACGTAGCAGCACGCAGCAACTGGTGAGTTTTCTCTGCTGCTGTCGCTATGTTTAACTCTCCTTGCTGTAACATCTGTATGGCTCCTCTTCAACTAGAGGACAGCCATGACCTTTGCCCCTCTTGCCTTGGCCTTGAGCATCTGAGGGAGGGCCTCATCATCAGGCAGTTTATTTTCAGTCCCGGATGCTTACATTTGGACTCTCCCTCTCCCCACCAAGTGCGTCGCAACAGCCCTCTTGCCCCTGTAGTCTAAGGGCATGCAGATTCTGCCGTACTTTGACGAATGGCTGACATTGCTGCCTCTTTGCTCTATCCCTATAGAGGGAGAGGACGTATCTCTCGAGATACGTGCCCATGGGCTTTCTCTCAGCCGAGAGACAGTTGCCACGGATGCCAGCCTCTCTGGATGGGGTATGGTGTGGAAGAACAGGACGGCTCGGGGGCAATGATTTGCTCAGGTCCGTACCGCTGCGGTGTGCCCTGGCGTCTCCCCGGTAGGAAGGAACTGTTGTCACAGCTGAAGGGTCAGATATGGCATCCCAATCCCTGCTGCCTTTGGTTTGGCCACTGAACGGCCTGAAACGTTACTGAATGATGCGTAGAGCCCGTCAAGATAACTATTCTGAATGCTCGAACACTGTCTACTCGTCTGCAGTAAGAGAACAGGTGGAAGCTGTTTTTCTGGCTGGTGCAGAGATCGAAAAACAAGGACCCAGTACATTGCTCTGTACCCACTTATCCTTGAGTTTGGGCATCACTAAGCACATTCTCCAGGTTTTACAGGGTTAATGTCGCCACCCCTCATCCATTGGGCGTGGTTCTTCTGCAGAGTCCCTCTGCCACACCTTTATGACGTGACTCTGTTGTTATACTGTAAGTCATCCAGTGTTAAGCGCTGCCTCTGGCGGTCAGTAAGGATGAAATAGAACAAAGGTTACGGATGTAACTACGGTTCTATGAATTATGCATGACCGCCAGAGTTCTATCTTCTCTATCTATCTTCTTCATCCGCTTATCCGGGGTCGGGTCGCGGGGGCAACAGCTCCAGCAGGGGGCCCCAAACTTCCTTTTCCCGGGCCACGTTGACCAACTCTGACTGGGGGACCCCGAGGCGTTCCCAGGCCAGTGTGGAGATATAATCTCTCCACCTCGTCCTGGGTCTTCCCCGTGGTCTCCTCCCAGCTGGCTGTGCCTGGAACACCTCCCAGAGTTCTTAGTCAGAATTCTGTAGGACTGATCTCGTCGATGACACCGAAACTTATACATTACCGGGGTCATCCGAGGTCATACGTGACATTGTTGATATAAATACTCGACCTGCGCATTCGTGAGATGGAAGATATTCAATGTTAAGCACTGCCTCTGGCAGTCAACCAGGATTCATAGAACCGTAGTGGTTTCTTTTCACAACATTAAGGTTTGTCCTTGCTATCTCTCAGTTATACCTTTTGGACTGCGGTGCTCACTGCGTTCTCTAACCAATTAACATTGATGCCAAAATAAAAATTTGGAAAGGTCAGATTAAAGTCAGAGAGCTAAAACACGCCAAGTCGCTCTGTCATCGGCTCATCTTTAATAACCAGTATAGCATTACAATCACTGCACAGCACAAACCGTTTCTCTCTCTTCTGTGGATTTGAAATTAGACAGATTACAAAATCTGGTGAATCAGCATTAGGGACTGATTAGAATCTAATCATTAGATAGTCATTTTACTCCTGTAGCGGCTGGCTAGTTAGCTAGATAACTAGTTAATACCACCATGCTTTTATCCTACACTGGTTAGAGAAAATTAAAAAAACACCACATGAACTGCTGGGCTTGGTCAACAATAGTTTAACATTATACATAGCTAGACATTACTGTTTTAAATTGTTAATTGTTAATTAAGTTAATGACAGCCGTTAACCTTTTCATTCGCTTATGCTAATCGCTGACTATAGTTATGATTATGTTTAGGTAAATGTGCTGTAAAGAGACTGTTATGGTGACAAAATACAGTTTAGCCTAAACAATTATAAACATTTATGAATTTAAGGTCACATTCAAGGCTGGGATACATGTTTGCTAGCGATTGGCATAAGGAAAACACAATCAGCTGATTAGTGGACTGACTGATTTCTCCAAGGACAGCCTCTTAATCCCTAGCCCTATTATAGGAAAAATGACCGAAAATAACATACTCAAAATGAATATGCATATCTGGTGTCATTTATAAAGATATACTCAGGCAGTCCTTGTTTTCGCCATTTTTACTGTTTACATGTTGACTGTTTACTGAGAGTTTTACTTTAAAACACTATTTATTTCCATATAGCCATGTTTCAAATAACAAATAAATAAATATCTTATAAACATTGAAATAGTAATAAACACAATGAGCATTGATCAATTTGTATATGAATGGAGGATGATATACAGGCTTCACACAGCTATATGAGGTATCCCCCGATTCGTCACATTCTAATGTTTTCAACAATACTGCAAGCTACACTAACTTCATTAAAATGGCTGCCTGACTAGAAGCTACCCTCTGATTGGCCGGCAGCACAAACTTCAATGAAAGTAAGTAAAATCTGCCGTTTTTGGGGAAAATGACATATGCCTTTGTGAAATATTTTGGAAAGAACATAGATTTATGTCTGTGTGACTGTAAAATTTCAAGGCAGACTGCTTTGTTTTAAGTTCACAGTGTTTGCTGCGGTTACATTTTTAAGGGGTCTTCAGGTGCGGTTTGAATTGTTGGAATTTTCTAGTTTCCAGCAATACAAAACATGATATTGTAAACTCACGAGAGAATTTTCCTGAATCTTTTGTAAATAACTTTGTCTTATATTAACAACGGCCATATCTATACAACTTAATTATACTTTTGGACAACATACAGTTGCTTTTCTAATTCTGAAAGCTGACCCAATGTTTTCAAACCAATATAACATGCATATCTTCTATAAATACACCATCTTCCAGCGCAACTTTATGTAAACTGTCCTCGCCGGCAGGGGCTGTCTGCCTTAAGATGTATAATGCTTACTATGTTCAACATCTACATTTAGCATGTTAGCATAAATAATACATATTCTATGGACTTTAGTTATCCTAAATTGTATTTGAGGCCCATAGCAGTGGACTGGCTGCAGAGCCAACCAAGGGTCGTAAAAAAAAAATTAGCAAATGAGATAAAGCTGAAGGACTAAACATGGCTGATCTGAAGCGCTTTTCACTGGGTTAACACAAAGAATATGTTAATGAAATATAAAAGCCTATAGGGCTAATTAACATGCAAATCATACCCATATTTAAACTAAGAGTCAACAGTGCTGAACTAATGGAAGATCTAGGGAACCAAACCAAATGCTCCAGTTTTCACTATATATTGTACTGTATGCTGAAACAGTGGTGAACCCTGTATGGTACAGTATGTCCTGTTTGTTCTCAACAATGGATTGGATTTCATTGTTCAGCCAAGCGGTGCAGTCAGCTGGCAATCCTCACTCAAGATGTTGACGCCTTGAACACACTGATTTCTAATGACATGGATTCATTGTGATTTTAAATGAGGTGTAGCAGTACTTCATGACATCAACAAGCTTAACACACCGCAGGAATACATATTTGTTAATATCCTAATTTTGTCAACGAGACACTTATTTGTGAAATTGTTACATTGCACAGTGTCCCATCATCCCTGTGCTACCCCCATGATTAAAATGATACAGACAGCAATGTGCATTACCTGCATGTTGTTGGTTTTCTATGTTCAGTGTTATAGTATGAAATAAATGCACATGCACATTTTGCATGCCATCTACTAAAAGGCATGGACAATAGATATCTAATGTCTAATATTTCCTTTGTGTTGAATCGTTTCAAATGAGAGATTCTTCAGTTCATTCCTCCTTCAAACAGTAAACAGTCTTGGTAGCGTGTCCTGATATTGTGTTTTCTTCCACTGAGACACATTGCTATTAGTCCGTATCTATTTCTCTAGTTCTCTATACTCCCAGCTCAGTAGGAGAAACATTTCTGATCTGCAGTAGGTGAAGAATACAGGGTGCTGACTATTTGTCGGATTTGCTAACCTCTTATAAGCCTGGTCGCTACTTTAGATGTCATGTCAGATCCCTCTAGCTGTTCTTCCCAAATGCGCCATTATTAAATTTGGACCGAGCCTTCACTTTCCATCAGGAGTAGCTGATTTCAGGCATGCATAAAGTCAGTGTGTCTATTTCATGACAGAGTACGCCAAGCTCAGACCCAAATGCACCATTTACTCTTGTTTGAGTTATGTTTGATAACCAACTGTGTTCGTTACCATCTGGGGATCACTTGGATCAGATAGCGGTGGGGAGTGCAAGATAGACCTGGTAAACCCAAACGTGTAGTGAGAGGCTCCTGTCAGCAAGTACTCCCACTTGAAGAATTTCACATGAATATCAGGTGAGGTTGAGGAGATGGAATCCCAAGGCCTCGATTGTGGAGGTAGCTGCTTGGAGTTGTGGTCAGAAGGTCGTCAGTGCTTGTCATGGTGGACAACAGCAGTGAAGGAGACTATCAAGCTGAAGAAGGTCTTACATTTGTGGCCCAGGGGTCTCCTAAAGCAGAAATATTGCCAAAGAAGCTAAAAGCTCTGGAAATTCCTCTGGCCAACAGGCTTAAGCTAGCAAAGCTAGATTCTATATTGCGCCAAGGATTGAAGATGTGCTAGCTGCAGAAGCTTCAAGAGGTGGAATAGAGAGACAGAGGCCCAATTCCAAACATGGGACTATTTGTACACAGCGTGTTTGATGACGGACACAAACAGCATTGCTGTGATCAGTAAGGGCAGCTGGTTAAGATCAATGCAGACTTGCTGTTGGGAGGTTTTTATAACCCAATTCCACTCCCCGTTAATTGGCTTGGATCAGCACTTATTATGGCGGTCCCTTCACCAAATCGAGCATTAAAGGTGTTAAGCTCATCTGGGGCATGATGGAGGCACTCCTGCTTTTGAAGACTAGATATTTTGGATCGCTTGACACATATCTTTGTTGTTTTTGGTGTTGAGGTCTCAATCCAGTCTCTCCTGATAACTCCGCTTTGCCTGTTTAATGCCAGCATTCAGTCTTGCACTGGCGATGCTCTATTGACTGATTCAAGATTCTGAGTATAGATCACTGTTGATCTTTACTCCTCTGGATTGATGTGGTTCTCGTGGGTGGCGGCAATCCTGAAAATATGTCTGGGCATTCAAAACATTCCTGTAAAGCAGCTGTAGCTTCATCTGTCCATACTTTAACTGTTTTTTGTTTTGATGGTTTGACCCTTTTAATGAGCTGGGAGTAAATAGGCAACAACAGGCATCACACTGTCCACTGTGGAGATGGGGGAGGGCTTTGTAGCTGTCAGGAATATTCATGTAAACATGGTCCAGAATAGTTTCCCCTGGTGGAGGTGTGAACATGCTGGTGGAATTTAGGTAAAACAGATCTGAGGTGTGTTTGATGAAGAAATCCCCAGCGATATTAAAAATGCCATCTGGTTGTCTTGTCACGTGACTGTCGATGACCACATACAATTACTGTAGAGCATTTTTTCAAATCAAATAAAATTTATTTATAGAGCCCAATATCACAAATTACACATTTTTCTCAGAGGGCTTTACAGATTGTACAGGATATGTCAGCCTCTGTCCTTAGACCCTCGCACCGCAAAAGGAAAAACTCCCTAAAAGAAACCCCACAATTAAAGGGGGAAAAAATTGAAGAAACCTCAGGGAGAGACTGAGGAGGATCCCCCTCCCAGGACAGACGGACGTGCAATAGATGACGTGTACAGCATAGACAATCCATGTGACAGAAATGATGACGTGATTGTATATGAAAAAGATGGATCCAGGAGGATGTCAACAAAGCTTCCCGGTACCTCCAAAAATAAATATATTCACGTGTGCGTCAGGCAGGACCAAGGCAACAGCCAAAGCCATGATTCCTGATCCAGAAGTAACCTTTAATACTGGCAACCTGTCAGATGAGACACACAGAAACTCTGGGGATGATGCCCCAGATGCTAGTTAATCATGCATTTAAGGGACATGAATGGATATAGATAAAGAGGGAGAGGAGGAGAGAGAGATGGGGAAAGGAGGAGGAGAGATAAGAAAGGTGCCAGTCCCCTGGAAGTCTAAGCCTATAGCAGCATAACTAGGCTGGTCCCAGCCAAGCCTGTGCCAGCCCTAACTATAAGCTTTATGAAAGAGGAAAGTCTTTAGCCTGCTCTTAAATGTGATGAGGGTGTCTGCCTCCCGAACACACACTGGGAGCTGGTTCCACAGTAGAGGAGCTTGATAGCTGGAGGCTCTTGCTCCCATTGTACTTTTAGAAACTCTAGGAACCACAAGTAACCCTGCACTCTGGGAGCGCAATGCTCTAGTTGGTTTATAAGGTAATATGAGATCTTTAAGATAAACTGGAGCCTGACCATTAATCGCTTTGTAGGTCAGGAGAAGGATTTTGAATTCTATTCTGTATTTTACAGGGAGCCAGTGCAAAGCAGCTAATACAGGAGTAATATGATCTTGTTTCCTAGTTCTTGTCAATACTTGTGCCCCAGCATTTTGAATCAACTGAAGAGTTTTAAGGGATTTTTTGGGACAACCAGATAATAAGGAGTTGCAGTAATCCAGCCTTGAAGTAACAAATGCATGGACTAGTTTTTCTGCATCAGTTTGAGACAGGATGTGCCTTATTTTTGTAATGTTACGTAAATGAAAGAAGGCAGTCCTTGAAATGTGTTTTATCCATCCATCCATCCATCTTCATCCGCTTATCCGGGGTCGGGTCGCGGGGGCAACAGCTCCAGCAGGGGACCCCAAACTTCCTTGTCCCGGGCCACATTGACCAACTCTGACTGGGGGACCCCGAGGCGTTC
>CALSCE010010649.1:282216-304991 GCA_943593645.1 Bovichtus variegatus
TAAAAAGGACTCAAACCAGCTCAGTGCGGTTCCTTATTTGTCAATGAGATGTTCCAGTCTCTGTAGTAGAATGTCATGGTCAATGGTATTGAATGCAGCACTGAGGTCTAACAAGACAAGAACAGAGACAAGTCCTTTGTCTGATGCCAAAAGAAATTCATTGGTAACTTTCACCAGAGCTGTCTCTGTGCTACGATGAACTCTAAATCCAGATTGAAAAGTATGAAATAAAATATTGTTATGTAAAAGATCACACAACTGTTTTGCGACTGCTTTTTCAAGGATCTTAGAGAGAAATGGAAGGTTAGATATTGGCCTATAGTTGGCTAAAACTTTTGGATCAAGGCTGGGCTTTTTAAAAAGAGGTTTTATTACAGCTACTTTAAAGAATGGTGGTACATAGCCAGATAATAGAGACCGGTTGATCATATTTAATAACGAGGTGTTAATTAAGGGTAAAACTTCTTTAAGCAGCTCAGTTGGAATTGGGTCTAAGAGACAGGTTGATGGCTTAGACGACGAAATTGTTGAAATTAGTTCGTTAAGGTCAATCAGAGAAAAGCTATCTAGACATATTTCAGGTGTTACAGCTTGTGAGCGGGTGCGCTCACACAGGGAAACTGCGGAGGGAGAAATTAGACCCGGGAGCGTTTGTGGAGGTCGGGAACCAGTTTTATTAGAGGCGGCGCGGTCTTTCTCGCCGTCTCCGTCTCCGTCTCCGTCTCCGTCTCCGTCTCCGTCTCCGTCTCCGTCTCCGGATCCTCGACCCTGTCTCTGGAACCTCGTCTCTGGATCCTCCTCGACTCTGTCTCTGGATCCTCCTCGACTCTGTCTCTCCACCATCAACCCAGCCTACTGCAAGACAGAACCAGGTCATCGGCGTGTTTTTATTGTGCGACTAATTACCTGATTCCATCCAGCTGCCTGGCCTCCAGCTGAGCCACTCCCGTCTCCTCCCCAGCCGCCAACCCCGCCTCCACACCCCACTGCCACACAGCTGTTTTTAGGTTACGGTGTTGGAAGTTAAGTCATTACTGATTGAGGGCAGGAGGTGATTCATTTTGTCTCTAATAATTATAATTGTATCGTTAAAGACGCTCATGAAGTCGTCACTACTGAGCGATACAAGAATAGATACAAGAATAGAAGGCTCGGTAGAGCTGTGACTCTGTCAGCCTGGCTACAGTGCTGAAAAGAAACCTGGGGTTGTTCTTATTTTCTTCTAATAATGAAGAGTAATAAGCTGCTCTGGTATTATGGAGAGCCTTCTTATATGTATTAAGATTATCCAGCTAGACTAAACAGGACTATTCCAGTTTAGTGGAACGCCATTTCCTTTCAAGTTTTCTGGACTTTAGTTTTAGTTTGCCACGGAGCTTTCTCTGTTTTATTATCTTCTTTTTTAGAGGAGACACAGAGTTGAGTGTCATTCGCAGTGAAGCTGCAGCACTATCAACAAGATGATCGATTTGGGAGGGACTAAAGTTACTATAGGAGTCCTCTGTTACATTGATATTGAGACATGTTATTGAATTTATTGCAGATGGAATCACTTCCTTAAATTGATCAGATAGACATCGAGCGTAGAATATTTTCGCTTAATGGCTTTTAGTCCAGTAACAGGACTTCAAAAGTTATTAAAAAATGCTCCAATAAAAGAGGATTATGTGGACAGACTAACAAATGTTCAATTTCAATACCATATGCCAGAAGAAGGTCCAGGGTTTAAAGAGTGAGTTGGTTCATGTACATTCTGACTGAACCCAATGGAATCTAATAATGAGATAAACGCAGTATAAAGGCTGTCATTATCAACGTCTGCATGAATATTAAAGTCACCTACAATAATTAGTTTATCTGTTTTCAGGACTAAAATTGATAAGAAGTTTTTGAATTTGCAATCAAGAGGAATGTAAATTAAAACAACAAAAACACTGGTGAATTCTCTTAGCAAATAATATGGCGACATCAGGGAAAAATAACTTTAATGACTTTAGTGCAGGAAGCATCATTGATGTAAATTATAGGCTGCCTTCCCTCGTTTTATGGGAGTCTTGCGTTCCGTCAGACCGGTATACAGTCCGCCCATCAAGTGCAACAGCTTGATCCGAAATGTTATGAGGAAGCAAAGTGTCTGTGAAGATGTTGGCACAACAGTCTCTGATGTACCGTTGCTGGGTTAGCCTCTTATTTCAGTCTTATTTCATTCATTTTCCAGGAATCAAACATTAGCAAGGAGCAGGCCGGGTAGTGGAAAAGTCTTGGGTAATATCTGGGTGTCATGTCTCGTAAAATATGTTAGTAATTTGTCAAGTCACCGTGTCCTACGTCCAGTCTTGTCAGTCACTGTCTGTCCTTGTACTTCCTGTTTTATTTTGTACTTACCTTTTGTCCCTCATGCCATCCTTGTGTGTTTCCCACTCCTCGTCAGTGTCTGCCCCGCCCCTGATTGTTTCCAACAGTGCCTACTCACCTCATGTATAAACAGTCCTGTCTCCACTTGTCCTTCTTTCATGAACCTGCGTACCAGCCTTATTGAGAGAATTAGTGTAAATCCTTATAGTGAGTATTTGAGTTTTTACTATCATTGTACCAGTAAAGAAGTTTGCTTTACACTCCGCATCTGTTTCTTTGCATCATGCATTTGAGTCTTCCTACCCTGTGTCTGTGGTCGTCACACTGGGTAAGCTTAGCTCTTATATCCCGGCTCTCTTCCTGGGGCATTCACACTGCTTTTGGTGGCGTTTGGTTCGCGGGTCTGGCTACATTTCTTTGTAGGGCCAAGCTCATGTTTTTCTAATGCTGCAATACGTTTGAGAGCCGAGTTGTCACACAAATGCCTAGTCAGGAACACCGCCTCTCATTGGTCGATTGTGGCATGGTGGTAAACCTGTTAATGGTAAGAACTCAATTTTGTCACAGCCCTATCCAAGACCTCACAAAGTTTGCACTTTAATTACATTGTAATGCTCATTGTTTGAACCTCATGATTGTGGATACAGTAAAGTCCTGAAGCTGATTGCTTCTCTTCTCTTCATCAGAGGCTTTTTTTTTTATTTATTTTTTTTTAAAAACCACATGAGAACAACCATGTGGTGATGAGAATTTGAGTCGTGTTGGTGTCTTGAGCATTGAGTCTAGGTGGGCAAAGTCTTTGGCATGGCAAGACAAGTTTATTTATATAGCACATTTAAACATACTTTACAAAAACATTAAAAGCATTAAGACATAGTGCGAAAGAGATATGACATTTAAATAAAACTTATTTATTTAAAGAATTATTATTATTTTTTTTTTCAAAGAACAAAAATAGAAACAAGCTAAAATAGAATAAGACTCATGTAAAACCCAAAAAAAAGTAACAGTGCTGTGTAAGACATGAATAATTATTTGTTTTACTAAAAAGCAGCAGCAAGCAGAAAAATCTTCAGCCTTGATTTTAAAAGAAATGAGAGTTGCAGAGGACCTGCAGTTTTCTGTGAGTGTGTTCCAGATAGAAGGAGCATACAAACTGAATGCTGCTTTTCCATGTTCAGTTTGGACACTGGAGACAGAAAGTAGACTCTTACCAGATGACCTGAGAGTTCTGGATGGTTCATTATGTAGCAGATCAGAAATGTATTTTGGCCTTAACCCATTCAGTACTTAGTATAAACCAACAGTAGCACAATTATTTGACTGACAAGAAGCCAATTAAAAGACCTCAAAACTGGAGTGATTCGATCCACTTTCTTTATGTTAGTGAGGATTTGAGCAGTAGCGTTCAGAATCAGCTGCAGCTGTCTAATCACTTTTTTTAGTGAGACCTACAAAGACACTGTTACAGTTATCGAGTCTACTGAAGATAAATACATGGACAAGTTTTTCTAAATCCTGCTGAGACAATTTAATCCTTGAAATTTTCTTAAGGTGATAGTAGGCTGACTTTGTAATTGTCTTAATGTGACCGTTAAGGTCTGAGTCCTTGACTACACCTAGATTTCTGGCCTTGTCCGTGGTTTTTAACATTGCCGATTTAAAGCTCAGCGCTGACTTTTAATCGCTTTTTCTTAGCTCCAAAAGCAATTACCTTCGTTTTTTTCTTTGTTTAATTGAACATTCTGTGACATCCAATCATTGATTTCTTCAATGAACTTGATTGAAGTGATTGTATTGGACCATTGGTGAAATGGTTATGTAAATGTGTGTGTTATTTTGTTTAAGTACAAAATTTTTTTTGGCCCCTGATTTAGAAAAATCCTAGATTGGCTACTGGGGGCAATCTGATTACATTACAGGTCATTTAGCAGGTGCTCTTATACAGACTGACTTACATTGAACTAACTACTGGGACAGTCCCCTGGAGCAACTCTGGGTAAGTACCTTGCTCAGGAGCACGATGGTGGCAGCCTGGTATTGAACTCACAACATTCACACACACACATCGGTGTTCTATTTGAAAGCCTGACCACTAGACTACCACCACCCAATCAGATGATCTGTACAACATAGAAGAATATGTGTTTCATTATATTGTCATGTTTCATCAGGGCCAAACATGTACAACTGCAGTTACATTTACTCTTTGCCTTTATCATTGATCTTCCCTGTCAAATTATTGTCGATACCACACCTGGAGGGGTCTCTCTTTCCACCTCTGCAAGATCAAAGTTCAGATGTTGCATGAAATTGTTGCTCTTTCAGATCAATGTGGTGTCTGGTCTTTACGGCTTTAGCCCTGATTGCCCTGAAGGTGTTGGTAATGTCTGGATGTATCTAGAGCACAACAAATCCTGTCCTCACTAATAATAATAATAATAATAATAAAAACTTTATTTATATGGCACCTTTCAAACACAGTTACAAAGTGCTTAATAATAAAAACGGAACTCATTTAAAACGAGCTGGAAATCAACTAAACGACATAACTAAACGCATTAAAACAGTGTGTAAAACAGACAAACTGTCAAAACATGACTGAAATCCCCGAAAAGCAATTCTAAAAAAGTGGAAACTGAGTTTGCAGCCCTGATCTCCTCAGGCAGGTCCTTCCAGAGTCTAGGAGCCCTGACTGAAAAAGGCTCCATCACCTTTTGTCAATGTATCTGGACCTTGGAACCACCATGAGCGACTCATCCAAGGATCTCAAGGTGCGGGAAGGCACATAGGGCAATAAGAGGTCTGATAAATAACTTGGGGTCAGGCCTCTAAGGGCTTTGTAAGTAATAAAGAAAAATCTTAACTGAACTGTGAGTTTAGATGATTTTCACAACCGATCCATGTTTTGGCATTTTATCTTCAGCACCCACATATTTTCATTTGTTCAGGGCATCGAGATGCAACTACATTATTTGGTCTTGATGGGAGCGATTTTATCTAGGATGAAAGAATGTCTTGTTCAACTCACTTGCTTAAAGAGGCAAGCCAGAATAACTATTGGAGATGTTAAATGCATTGTTAAATTGAGCAGCAGAGGATAAGTTAAAAGTTGTAGATCTAGATTTGTACTGGGCTACAACAAACACAAGGCAACACCAATTTAAACGAGGCATCTACTGATTCAACATAAGGAATATTTATACCACGAGTTAAGACTACTGCTGTGTCTCAATTGAGATACTTCCCTTCGTTCACTGCCATGTCGTACACTGTGAACACTTGTGTATTGGGTGAATTTCAATAATTTTGTCTCAAATCGCAGATAGCAGATTCACTGATAAAACTAAAAGGTAGTCTATATATCAAGCAAAGAAAATTTGATTTTCCATTCATCAAAAAAAGGAAGGGCTTTGAAAGTGCTAAACAGCCCCTAGATCAATGCTGGAGTACTTGTAGCTATATTATTATTATTATTATTATTATTATTATTAATATTATTATTACTATTATTTTCTTTTTTTTTTACAAGTGACCTCACATTAAGAAGAGTCGAAGGCCATGGTAGAACCCTGATGAAGTACAAAGCCGGCTAAAACCTTCACACCCTTTTGTCAGGGTTGGAATGGGCCCAGATATTACACATTGTTTACCCAGACTTTCAACAGTTACGGCAATCCGTATCATGTCATGTTATAGTTTGATTGATTTAAAAAAACTTTTTTTTTTTTATATCTGATCATTTCAGGGAGGTACTGTGCTATATAAAATATTTTCGCAATGTGACCCTGGACCCAGCTGTGATGACATCCTCGGACATTTGGGCTGGGAAGAATAGGATGGTGTGCCACTCATAGAGCTAGCCAGACGCTTTCTTCATGGAGGAGTGATAGTCTCTTTTTTTTCCTCTGTCCACGATGACCCAAATGGAGACCTTGTAGTTTTCTCCCCTCTCATCAATGGACAGGTTAATATCCAGTCAAGTAGTTTGCTGATCAGGCCCTCAATGGATAGGAACTCTGGCCTGGGCAGTTCAGGATCAGTCACCATATCTGCGCAGTCTCTCAAGTGGATTACACTTTGATGCTGCCTTGGATGTATGACAACCATCAACTGTGATGCAGCAGGTAAGCCGTTAGTTTGTTTACCCGCGCGCTCCGCTAGACATCCGCTCCACCAGCAACCCCACGGCAGCTCAAAAATATATCATTTGTTTATCCAAGAATAATGCTGGCAAGTAGGCAACCAGGGATAGATGAGTAAAATCCAGAAATGAAATTACTTAAAATCCTTAATAAACGTAAGCAGTCTAGCCTAGCGAGCAGGCTAAAAACAAAGCCTAGCTTAGCTAGGTTAGCAGCAGTCTTGGAAGACCAGAAGCTGACAGCCAATTTAAGAAAATGTAAAATTTAAGATCCAAACGCGTTAGGATTATCCCCAATGAATCAAAAATGTTGAGGGCTAAAGGTGCTCCAATACACAACTAAACTTTGCACAAAATTCAGACATGGTGAAAATGTACGTAAAACAGGTAGTTGTTGTAACTTGAGTGTACATCGTCCAATCGACCTAGTCCTCGCAGATTAAGCAGATCCATTGGAAAATGTCTGAAAATCCTTGAGGTGGATGATGCTTTATAGTGAAAGTTGTGTGGATTTCGATGCCTCGCCTTGAACAAAAACTGTTGTAAGTCGACTCTTCATGGTCACACCTTTTAAAGAATTCACAGGTTTCATGATAGCGAAAGCTGAAAACTGTCTGACATCCTCCTTGATCCATCTCTTTCATATATGTTCACGTCATTTCTGTCATATGGGTTGTCTATGTTGTAATTGTATTATGTTGTTTATTCTGAACACAGGACATCTATTGCATGTCTGTTCGTCCTGGGAGAGGCATCCGTCCTCAGTTGCTCTCCCTGAGGTTTCTTCCATTTGTTTTCCCGTTAAGTGTTTTTTCTTTGGGGAGTTTTTCCTCGCCCGCTGCAAAGATCTAAGGACAGAGGGTGGTGTATGCTGTACAGATTGTAAAGCCCCCTCAAGGCAAATTTGTAATTTGTGATATTATATACATGAAATTTGATTGATTCATTGGAAGGAATTTATCTTCATAAGAATATGAATAGATTTGAAGAAACACAACTGATGCAGAGACCGTGATGTCAATCATAGCTTTTTTTTCCTTCCTCAATATTAATTGACAATTTAGGGTAGTCTGTTTCCATTGCATTATTTATGCTTTGCCGAATGTATTAATAGCTACGTCCTATTAGTATACCGTAAAATACAGTGCAGGCCTGTTTAATGTAAAGCTAAAACCTAAATTGAGTCACTTTTGGCTATTATATAACACATAATAATAAAAGAATCTAGCTCATAGCCTACCACTTTATTCTCATATCCTATGGAAAATTCTTTCGGATATCCTACAGAAATTTGCCGGAGTTGATACTGGGACATTCGTAATGTACCTTGCCAAGTGATCATATCCAACAGGAACAAAACTGTGAGGGTTCTTACGATTAAAATATGAATCTGTGGTCTTGCACGTTTTTAAAATTGGTTAAGAGTTGAAAATCCTCTTGTGTGCACCAGTTATAACCTGTTTATTCAGTTCACATTGAGTGGGTCTCAATCCGGCTCCAAGTGAAGATTTTGTGATAGTAGATGAAATCAAAGGCTAAAATACAATTAAATCCATCTGATCATCATGGGAAACAATTTGTGTTAACAATAATGACAAAGAACATTTGGTAACTATGGTAACCAGTCAGAATGAGTGTTTTCCCTGATCAATGAGAAAGTAATCTGGAGGAGTGTTAGTGTCTTTTGTGTCCTTCTCCTCTATTTTGTCTCTACCCGTGCAGGACGCTGCTCTGGGGCCCCAGACCCTCAAGGGGCCCAAAGGCTCCAGGCTCTCTGTGTGGCACGTTAGCAATCAGTTGTGGATTTGTTCGTTTTACAGGAGCCCCATGGTAACTTTTAGTCCTACGCCTCCTATCAGATTAATCCAGTTTGGAGAAGATGCATAGTTTTTGTCTGGACCTTTCTATACCTTTGCATTTTGATCCACAGTGAATCTAGCTTTAAATTAACCTCTTTATCACAAATCCAGGTACTCCTGGCTGTTACTGGGAACCGGCCTGGGTGCTTTAGACAAAGACTGTGATGATGATGATGTTGACAGTAAATATGGCAGTTGTTGCGGAAGCTTGTTGCATATGTGAAGCTAGTGAAGTGTGATACTGCTGGGATTACACTTGACTTTGATGCTTGATAATATGAACATGGTGTGAAATGCATCATCTCCAGTCTGCTGACTGTGTTTTGAATGGCATTGCCAGCCAGGGCCTGACAAGTCACAACATGCTGATCAACATTTTTCAGTAGCAGAGTACAGAGAGAGCCCCCACTTATATAACACACGTTAGTTTACAGTTAGAACATCAGAGAGCCAACAGTCTGCTTCAGCAGCCAGTGTCTTACTGTACAGACAAGCATGAGGTGGCTGCGGATCTATCTTGTTCATTATAGTTTTGTTGTAAAATTGGACACATATCAATGGCTCGTTACCCTCTGTTTGCTCAAACCCTCATCTCTGCTCCCACACCACAGCCTCATAGCTTGGAGTTGAAATGCCCCACGGCATGTAAATGTAATTGTAAATGTGCACTGCTGTATTTTTATTAAAAAAACAAACAAACATGCAGCATATAATTTACTCGGGAACTGTCTACTAAATGTTGCATTCATTCTTTGCAGTATTTCAATTCCAGTCATTAAAATGTATATGGTGTGTATGTTTTTTTCTTTTTCTTCTAACACTTCATCAATTGTTCAAGTTGTCACTGTATCACAGCTGGAGCAGAGCAGCAGACCAACAAGGCGTGTGCTAATTGCCGACACATTTTCTTTTTTTCAACTTTGTTTATTGGACAAAGTTAAACAAACACAAATTCCAGTTATTGCAACAATTTTTCTTTTGATTTCTACTAAATAGAAATCCAAAACATGTAGCCTGTGTAAATTTCCTTGACTTCCCTGTCCTTTCCCTTCCCACACACCCCTACACAAGCTCATCTTCATCTCTACCCTCATGAAATGCCCTCCGCCCCCTCATCAATTCATCTAAAATCATTAGTTAGCCAATAAAACAAACAAGAAAAACAAACAAAAAAATAAGTAACAAACACAAACAATATAAAAACCATATGGCATGTCATCAGAAAGCTACTTACAAGATAATGTAAGAATGTATAGATAATGAAAAGCAAACGCTGCATGCCTCCCCCATCCCTGTCAGCCAAGGTGACTATCGGTCCTTGAATTTAGCATTTTGCAGTCTCAGCACGAAGGTTATTTTTTCCATTGTGTAAACTACTGACTGCCACGTGTCACTGATTGAAGTTGGGTTTTTTTTGTTTTTTTTAAAGCTAGCTCAGTGTTATTGCTTTCTTGGCTGCTGCAGGAAGTACATGCAGTAAGTATATAGAGGGATGGCCCCAAAGATGAAAAACAATGTTTGTTAATCAAATAAGTGAAAATATCTCTCCCCAAAAGTTATCCTCTTCCCAAACCATATGTGTGTGGTATGAAGAGTCCTCTCCCATTTCCTTCAACATGCACTGACTGGGGTCTATTTTGGAAAGGATGTGAGGGGTTCTAAAGAATTCTTACCTCTGAACTCCCTCCATAAGTTTGCATTAGTGATTTTGAATTTCTGAAGAGACATTTTGCCAAATATCCTCACTAATTTCTAATTCTAGCTCTCCCTCTCCTTTTTGTTTGTTTGCATGAATGCTGTTTTTATGTTTCATTCTTAATAATGCTTAATGTCGATCAGATATTGGTCTCTATGTGTGCTTTCTGTCTTGAATATTTATTAATAAGTATTGCTCAATAAGGGAATCAGATTTCTTAAGGCTATTCCAATTTGGATGTTTGAGCAAAATAACTTATCTGAACAAACAAAAAAATCTGATCTTGGCAGGTTAAATTCATTAGTCAACTCTTCAAATGTGTTTTCTGATCCTTTAATGAGCTGGTGGACAAAATTAAGATTTAAGTCCCTCCCCATTGTCATACCAGACTAACACAGCGTGGACTTCAACGTGGTCATGCTTCACTCCCCGCTGCTGCAGGATCTGGTTCAACATTTGAGATGTAAAGTTAGAACCCTGGTCGCTTTGAATCACATGCAAAGATGAATTGAGTTAGAGCCTGAACTACTGGCTAACTAGATGGAGCGCAAGGGAAACACCGCAGGATACCTTGTCGTTTGGCATATCGCAGAAAGCATGAACACATAAATAGACTTAGACGGAGGCAGAGGCCCTAAACAGACTATGCTCAAATGTTCAAATGTTTGGCTTACGGTTCGGATGGGAATGAGAGGCGCCAATCATGCGATGACAATGTTAGCATAAACCACAAAAAAGTAACTACATTTTAGCAATTTTTTACAAACCCACTGATGGATATCTACTCAATTACTTCAAAAACCATGGCAACATCAAGCATGTCCCAGACGATTGCATTGGCATCATGTTCTCGTTGTTGTGTGCGCTATTTGCAGCGCGTTTCTGTATTTGCAGCGCGTTTCTGTATTTGCAGTGCGTTTCTGTATTTGCAGCACGTTTCTGTATTTGCAGTGCGTTTCTGTATTTGGTTGTGTTTTTCTCTATAGAGGGTATTTGCTGATGTCACTTTCCTACCGAAACACAGTCGGACTGAGTGTCAAAAGGGGCAAAACAACATTCTGCATCATGGCTGCTGTTAATAGGGGAAAGTGCACAACCGGGAGTGAAACAAGAAATTATCTGCTTAAATTAAAGGCAGTTGGACTCGACAGTGATCCTGACAACTTGGGTTTCCTAACATTATATGTACCTGATTTTGACGCCGGGGCAATACACAAAGCAAAGCCTGAAGGCATACACAAGCCTCAACTTTCGGCAAATTGTGCAAAAACATTACAGTTACACAGTATATGAATGAAATTGTCAATATAGTAAGGTATGATTTTACCCAAAAATCCAACATACCTGATGAAAAATAGCAACGGCAAATCCACGTTTCACTGCCTGGATTTCAGTTGTTTTGGTGAATTAAAACGACCCATTTCCTTCTCTTATCTTTAGCTTTGAACAGTCTGTAAAATAATAGCTCCAAATGCTTGTTGAATCTATTTCTACAGTCAATCTCACAAAAGCTCTTTCCCATTTTAGATGTATTTTTGCGACATTCAAGCTGAACGCTAACGCTGCCACTCAGTAGACATAACCGCAGTGCCTACGGTGACATCGCTTGCATAACCTCTATCTATCTGTATTTGGTTGTGTTTTCTTTACTTGTAGCATGGTTCTGTATTTGGTTGTGTTTTCTCTACTTGCTGTCCTGCCTGTCTTTCAGAAACAGCAGAGTTCTCACTCTCTCACACTAAAACAATCGAAAATCTCCTGCCTGTACCCTTCCAGCAGCCTGGTGGGCCCAGTGCGTCCTCTCAAAGGTCAGTGATTTAAAACCAAGTTAGTCTGAGCACAATTTATTATGCATGAGCAAAATGTATTCAGTTTGTTCACCACTTACCTGTTGGGAATTAAATACGCTGCCATGGGAAATTCTCTTCAATCTGTATTTAGAGTGGATGCTATTAGAATTTGGCTGCTTGATACTTAATGATGTTAAATTCATCTCTCTGAACCAAATTATAATTGTGTCAACTTTAATCTTCCACTTCTGTTCCTTCTCCTTCTCTTGAAACCCTGCACTCATGGCTAATGGCTATTTTATCGATTTGAATGTGCTAAAGTCATTTGTCAAGTTAATTGACAATCTCTCCAGCCTTGTATTGTGACTCATACATGAGGTTGACTTGCTCCTTGAGTTCAAGTATATTTGGTGAATTTTCTGCTTACAGTTGACCTCTTCACATCCACTTTAATGTTTTAAATGAAGCTGACAGAAAACCAAATGCTTCCCATGGAGGAGTAGCCTTTGGCATTGTGCCCCTGCTGAAATTTCTCTAAGTGGTATTTTGTGTTGACTGCCACCGCAGAATACAGTGCAGCGGTACATACTGCAGTGTGGCAAGAAGAAGCTGCTCTGACAAAATTAGAAACACAAAATAATCAGACAACTCTCAGAACAAACAAAACACTCAACCAACTTGTCTGTGCTTCTCCACAGCGTGCGTGACAGACTGAGAACGGAGAAAAGACCTCCTCTGTTCGTTTGAGTTTTAAAAGCAAAGCGAGCCAAGTTTTCAGCTGAGGGTATTTTTCTCCAAGATAATAACTGTTAAAGTAAAGTAAAAATCAGTGGTGGAATTTGTCTAAAGATGGGGATATCAACAAGCTCAGAAAAGAATAAATGAAGCAGATGATGCTGACATGCTGAATAATCTGCTTACAATATTCTAAATCATTTTGCAAGGCCAGAACTCAACTCTACCTGGGAGCAACTTATTACTTTTACATTTATTTCATGCTACATCCGTGCAGAAAGAGTAACGACACAACCATCTGAGGAAATGAAAAAGTGACAGTATCACATAAAAAAGGACAAGGTCAATCAAATTGTGTCTTTTCAGTAATGATGAAATCAGTTCAAACAGACAGTGTGGAGCATATTTTGGCTTGCAAAGTAAACCTTTTAAAAAAACTATCTTGCCGCGCATTTTTTTTTTTTTAAAGCACTGCAGGGCAAACAGATCAGAACAGATAGTCTGCAGTGGTGGAAGAAGTACTCACATCTTTTACTTGAGTAAAAGTAGCAAACTACAGTTTAAAATACTCTGTTCGAAGAAGTCCTGCATTCAATCTTATTTAAGTAAAAGTACAAAAGTATAAGCATCAAAATATAAGTACCAAAATTAAACATTTCAATATTTTGAATGACCAATTTCATAATATTTCATATAATTATGATATGATTCATTCATGTGTTCATCATTTTAATGTTGCAGCTGGTAAAGAGCTGGTATTGAGCTCATTTTAATTACTTTATACACTGCTGGGTGGCTTAATCTATAATATATTAGGTCTATATATTAATACAAAATATAAATACATTAACTATCTATACTCCAGTGTTTCTCAAGGTAGGGTCAGGGGACCCCAGGGGTCCATGCCACTGTGTCAGGGAGTCCACAAAAGTGCATATTTACAGATAGGGAATATCACCAATAAAAGTGAATAAAACTATGAAACAGTTTTTTAAGTATTTAGGTTGAAAAGTTTGAGAATACAACCAGTAAACCTTAATATGTGTTATAATGAGTACAGTATTTGAGTAAACTGTAACTTATTCACATTGCACCACTGAAAATCAAGGTTTATGATGTTAAAAACATATGATTAATAACTTTTGACAACTGAGGGGCAGCAAACATTATTGAAGTTCCAGCAACATATCGTGTTAACCATGGCCTAAACCAAGACACATGGCTTTTCAGTGTACTTTAGCTGGTTTATGTGGTTTTGTGAAGGAAGCACCATCTCATGGTGAAACCCTGCGATTGAATGAATGGGCGTGTTTGGAGTGGAATATAGACATGCCCTGTCAGCAAACAGGAGGAGAAGGGCAGGTGGCTGTATCTGTGACTCATATAATTTAGCAGCTAATCACCATCCTACCAGCTGGCTGGCCAGCTAGCTTATTCACTAACCTAGCGTGTTTTGTAATCCTTGGTCAGATCTTGGTGTCATTAGGTAGGATTGTGGCAAAGCCACTGGGTCATATTTTTCATTCATGTCTGAAGGAAGGTGTTTATCCACAATTGTGGAAAATAGCAAAGGTTACTCCTACCAAAAAATAGGAAAGCAAATAGCATAGTCATTTACTGGACCAAAGAGTCGGCCTATTAGTATTCTGTCTGTTTTGAGCAAACTCGTGGAAGGAATTGAATTTAAACAGATTCAGCATTACTTCTCGGAAAAAAACTGTCTGAATTCCAACACACATATAAGGTGGGGTACTCAACATCTACAGCTTTAACACAATTGACAGATGACTGGTTACATTACGTTAAGCTGACATTGTTGTCTAAAGTGACTTACAATAAGTGCAAACAATCATGGTTAAAACAAATTGACAAAGTTAATGGTAGGTACAGTACTGCTGGACTTCATTGCAGCTTTTGATATTATAGACCATGAGCCAATACTCATAAAACTATTTGCGTATGGATTTACAACAGACAACAATGTGTTTTGTATAATGCTACACTGTCAAATATGAAATTGCTACAATGCGGAATTCCCCAGGGCAGCTGTCTAGGACCACTCCTACATTCCATATTTGCAAACAGTCTGCCACGTGAAATAAAAAATATGAGCATGCCTATGTACCTTGATAATAGTACAATGTATGTATCTGCAAAAAATACCAAGGAGCTTAACAAAATGCTTCAAGAAGAGTTGAGCCAGCTCACTCAAAACAGAGCTGCTCGCCTTGCTCTTCACTGCTCAATGAGGAGCAGTGTGTAAGGGATGCATGCCAGGCTGTCATGGATGAGGGTGGAGGAGACTGGTATACAGCCTGGTCCAGTGTATAAGACATTTCTGCCTTAAGAAAACCTCCATACATATATTCAAAGCTAAAGCACACAAATGATAGACATTATGACACCAGACATTATGACACCAGACATGTCTTCATGGGACGCTTCACATTACCTTTACCTAAAACCAATGCTTTAAAGAAAACTGTAATGTATAGGGCTGTGACAAACTAGAATAAACTACCACCTACATGTAAGAGTAGGATCATTAAAAAAATAATAATAATAATTAAGAACAGCCATTATTAAGAAAAAAGTCTTAGTCGAAGGCCAGTCTTAGTCACAGTCTGCCTTCCTGTCAACTAGCCAGCCCGCCAATCCTCCTGCTCCAGCTTCTGACCCATTCCTTGGATCTTGCCAGGCCCTGGGAGGTCCTCAGAGTCTTCAGAAGACTTCCAGGTTTTTGAAGGAGCGATCCAGCCGTCCCAGACACCGTCATGTAAGCGCTAAGTCTGCTCCTTGGTCTGATTCTCCTGTCGAGCTGTGGCAGTCCCCTGATCCTCCTGGCGAGCTGCGGCAGACCCATCATTCTGCTGCCGAGCAGCGGCAGTCCCTTGATTCTCTTGTCAAGCTATGTCAGTCCCCTGATTCTCCTGTCGAGCTGCGGCAGTCCCCTGATCCTCCTGGCGAGCTGCGGCAGTCCCCTGCTTCTCCTGTCAAGCTGCGGCAGTCCCTAGATTCTCTTGGCGAGCTACGGCAGTCCATAGTTTCTCCTGCCGAGCTGTGTCACTCCCCTGATTCTCCTGTCGAACTGCGGCAGTCCCTAGATTCTCTTGGCGAGCTACGGCAGTCCGTAGTTTCTCCTGTCAAGTTGCGGCAGTCCCCCGAGTGGTACCGACTTTGTTGGTGGTTCCACCTTGGCCTTTGTCCTCCAGAGCTGTATAACACGTCTCGCCTTCGTCCTCCAGAGCTGTATCGCACGTCTCGCCAACCTCCAGTGCGGTCCTGGACATCTGGTCGCCCTCCTGAGCGAATACATCTGTCTCGCCAACCTCCTGCCCAGTCCACCATCTTGCGGGAAACGATGACCTTTGCTAATTATCATTCAACCCAAAGTTGCTGACCACTCAAACATCCATAACATCCATGGTGAACAGAGCCAAAGGTATGGCTCCGGTTACCACTGCAACACAGAGGATTAATACTTCGCTAGACAAATAGGTTACAACTCAATGCCTTTCTGTTGAGTGTCGAACAATGCACAGTTTTAGGGAGACAGCAGATTTATGGTCAAGTTGAAGTACAAAATCGTACATGAGTCTGACAGCCAGTTTTTATCAGTATTGACTTCATCATAAAAAGTCTAAATCTAAAGATCACACAGGCCTATCTTTGCTGGAATTGGAAACAATGTATTGCTAACAATGGATCTATATTGTGAAAGCAGTGTCCCCTCATATGTTGACCAAGCTGTAGTGTTTTAAAGCACACAATATATTTGGGTATACATGCAAGCTGTGTGTTACTTACAGTTTTAGATCTTTTTTTAATTAGCGACATATGTAAGAAAACATTTGCTAAGAGGCACTCTAAATAGACACGAGGTACATATTTTAAGTACTACATATTTTAAGTACTATTTTTCATTAGAAATGATATCCCTACAACATTGCACAAAATTGTGATCTCAATCCTAAGTGAAAAAATCATGCAGCTCTAATACGATCGCAAGGCATCCGCAGTCTCTATTTAATGCTGTAGAATAAAATTATGACACTTAGATCGTACTTCATACAGGGATAACACTCAGCTCTTTCTTTTAGACTGTAAACAGCCTCAAGATGATCTACAGTGTGAAGACAGACACCAGAGCATAATCTCCCCAAAGACTTTTGCCTCACTTTTCTGAAACAGACCATAGAAATGACTGGATGTGTTTTCCCTCCACTCAACTTTCCACTAGCTGAGTGGAGCACCACCCTATCTTCAAATCACATCCAATGGGATTCTAAAAATAGTGTTTCCTCAGAGGCTCTGTCTCATTAAACCTGATCTTATGGCTTTACGTGCTCTTTCCAGTTTCACGCCCCTCACTGACTGAATGATTGCACATTGCAGTAATGAGCCACATCTACAGCCTATAAACATGACAATGAAATTAGCACTACCTTTTAGATTTTAATCTAAACTTGCAACCCAAATTATAATTATTATTTATGCGGTGTGTTGTTGAACTGCTGGAGGTCATGCTGAGACATTCCAGATCAGACTCTTATCTAAGAGTAACAACACCACCAACACACACACCACCAAATCATTCATTCACTTCAGTCACATCATGACAAAGTCCCTCAGCTGCTTCAGCTTCCTCAGCGACAGGCAGATGACACATCAAGAGTTTCATAGTTCTTTAGCTATTTGTAAGCAATCTTCAGATTATCAGGCCAAACTTCTCATTAAATGTACTAGTACAGTGCCCGTTCAGGATGTGCTTGTGCCGCTGCTTCTTGGGTTTCGAAGTAAGTCTATGCACACACCACGGTAGCAACGCTACAGTTTACACATCATGAGTGCAAAAGCAGCCATGAAAATGTTTGTTGTTATGGCCTCAATAAAATCAAAACCTCATTAAATGTGTATGCCCCAGGTTTGGAAAAAAGTCAAAGTTCAGGCTGGCCGACACCAAAGACCAGGGCTATTCCACTATATTGGTCAGGTGGCCACATTGTCTGAAAGCTAAGTGCCTGTGGGCGGACATTTTCCTGAGCTAAAAGCTGCTAAAATTAGGAAGACACCACAGTAACTGTAGAAAGCGTTGTGTTTTGTCAAAGTGGTGTTAGTGAAAAGAATGTCACGCTCGCCGGACTGCTTTTCCCTTCAGTCCATTTCAGAAGAGAAGAAGGATACCTGGAGAGAATTAAAATAATACTTTAACACATGCTCTTACAGGAGATGCTTGGACAAATTCAGAAAGAGATGGTGAATGTATTTTTATTGTTACATGTCATCGGTAATTAGAGCAACATTATTATTTCCTTGTTTCTTGAGTTTTGCTAAAACAACAATACAAAAAAAAATTCTGCCTGCTGTTATTTTATTGGGGATGAGCACAATGTGACACAAACCTTTCTATCTATGTGGATGAGTCATAAGTGATGACATGCCAGATTTGTTAAGAGTAGTGAGTGTTAGTCGAGCAATGAACCATCCAATCAGGCTGCAGAACAAGCAACCTTGAATTCTATATGTACGGTAGGTGACAGTGTCATGATCCTGGTTTTTAGTTTTTCTGTTTCCTGTTCTACTTTGTAAAGAACACTCACCTTATGTCATGTCTCGTTTTACTTCCTGTCTTTGTGTGTCTTCCCGCCTTTTGTGATTTGTTTGTCCCACCCTAATTTGATCCACCTGTGTGTAATCACCCTTGTGTCTTTGCCTGCCTCCTCCAGCTGAGTCATGTTCTTGGTATTAGCTCTCTGTGTATATCTGCGTTTCCCATTGTTCCTTGACAGTTTGTCGTCAATGTTGGTTGGTTTAGGTTTTTTTTTGACCGCACTGCAGTGTCAGCGCATGCATCGCAACAGGTTATTCCGTCAATAGAAAGGACACATTTTTGACTGAAGTAAACCTCCATCCTGCCAATTGTTTTCCTCTTAAACCATAAAGCAGGACACCTCAACCTGCCATGTAGTATGAAGAATAAAACTCAGCAGTGTAGGGTAAACCTTTTCTTAAAAGTAGGTCATTAATGAAGATTAAAAATGATTTGTTGGTATGGATAGCGCTATCATGTGTCCATTTTACAAAAGCCTGCTTTGTTTCTCTCCCATGTACTAAATCTGTCATTTCAGTCACTGACCCCTATCCTGCAGTAATCCCTGTTCCCTGCACCTACACACCTGTCCCTACTTCCACATCAGCCCTGTCGTGTGTGTGTATATATACCGGCCCACTTCTATTCGTTCCCTGCCCTGATCGCCTACTGTACCTCCATAGAATTCTGTTACTGCCTGCCTGCTCTTTGCACTCCCTTTTGGATAAGTTTGCTTGCCTAGTTTTGTCTTTTGCCTGTTCCTTTAGCACTGTATGAGGCCTATCTGTGTTTTCTATTTATTTAGTAAGTAACCACAATGACACACAGACCAAATAAAATGGATCTTCCAGTGTGTGTACCAGTCAGGAACCAAGTTGTCAATATAAAGCAGGTTTGGACATACATACATTACATACATTTGACCCTGGTCTAATGTATGTAATGCTTTGCATCCTCGTAAGTTGCCGTTCAGTCAAAATCCTCCCTGCATTAAAACAATGCAGAGAGCTGGATCTACGCACAGGCATTCTAGGCACATAACTAGGGCCTCCTTGCCATTACTGGGCCCAGACAGGGGTAAATAACATCAAGTGCCTAAATAATAAAATATTTTAAAATGTTTAGTTAAAATCAACTTTATTGACTGAAGAGGCAGTTGGAGGGATTACATTACATTACAGGTCATTTAGCAGAAGCATAACACTGATAAGAGTGACTTGCAGTGAACTAACTACAGCACCAAGAAGCAAAAACAGTTTTATGAGTAAGAACAAACTCATCAGCCAAGACAGCTGCTTTAGCCAGTGAAGTGACCTGTTCATTTAAGAATATCACCATCCTTTCAGGTAAAGCATTCTTAAACAGACAACCCCAAATTGCACAATTGGGACTAAGTGTCTTGCTCAGGGGCTCAATGGTGGCCGCCTGGTAACATACTCACAAACTTCTGGTGTTCTATTTGGCCACTATACAACCACCACTCAAGGGATGGGAGGGGTCACCCACAATGCTGAGTGCTTTGCGGGTGAGGCGGGTGTTGAAAATGTCCTGGAGTGTCGGGAGTAAGGCACCAATAATTCTTTCAGCAGTATTCATTATGCACTGCAGGGTCTTGCGGTTGGAGGCGGTGCAGATTCCGAACCACACTGATGCAGCTGCTGAGGGTACTCTCGACGGTGCCTCGGTAGAAGGAGTACATGCTGGGTGTTGGGGCCCCTCCTCTCTTTAGTTTGCAGTAGAGGCGCTGCTGGGCTTTCTTGGCGAGTGAGGTGGTGTTGTTACTCCAGGAGAGGTCCTCAGTCATCTTCACCCCCAGGAATTTGGTGCTGCTCACCTGCTCCACAGTAGCACCATTGATGGTCAGTGGGTGGGGGTGTTGGGTGTGGCTTTTCCTGAAGTCGATAAGAATCTCCTTTTGTTTTCCCTACGTTGAGGAAGAGATTGTTATCTTTGCACCATGTGGCCAGCTGGTTCACCTCCTTCCTGTAGTTTGTCTCATCGTTGTTGCTGATGAGACAAACTACAGTTATATCGTCCGCAAACTTGACGATGTGGTTGGAGCTGTAGGTGGGTGTGCAGTCGTGGATCAGCAGGGTGAAGACCAGGGGGCTGAGCACACATCCTTGGGAGGCCCCCGTACTCAGGGTGATAGTAATCTGTACGGGTTGGCAACAACACGTCAGACACCGTCTTGCAGTGAGGAAGTCCAGCAGGTGGAGAGCAGAGGAGATTGCATCCTTTAGTGGACTGGTTGTTTCGATATACAAACTGAAACGAGTCCAGGGTGGGATGGTGGATTTGATTTTAGTCAGCGCTATAGGGCGGTAGTCATTGAAGCAGGATGGAGGTGACTTCTTTGGCACAGGAATGATGGTGGTTTCTTTGAAGCACGAGGGAACAACAGCCTGGCTCAGGGAGATGTTTAAGATGTCTGTGAGGACATCTGTGAGCTCCACTGCGCAGTCTTTTAGCACACGACCAGGAATGTTGTCAGGTCCAGCAGCTTTGCGGGTGTTAATCATTAGCAGTGTGCTCCTCACGCTGGCTGAGGACAGACAGACAGCCTGGTCATTGGGGGGAGGCGTTGTTTTCAGCACAGGTGTGTTGTTCTGTGTTCAAAGTGTGCGAAGAAGCCGTTGAGGTTGTTCAGCAGAGAGATGTCACTGTCACCGGTCTATCGTGGTGGTTTGTAGTTAGTGATGGTCCTAATACCCTGCCGCAGGCTTTGTGTGTCTCTGCTGTCACTGAAATGAGCTGTAATCCTCCGGGTGTGGTGTTGTTTGGCTTTCCGGATGCCACAGGATAGGTTGGCTCTGGCTGCTCTGAGACCAGCTGGATTGCCCGCTCTGAAAGCAATGTTGCGGGCCCTCAGCAGCCTGTAAGCCATGGTTTCTGGTTATCCCGGATGGTGATGGATCTGGTGTGGGTCACATCATCAATGCATTTGGTGATGTAGCCTGTGTCTGTCTCTGTGTACTCTCTGGATGTTGGTGTGATTGTTGTATGTGGCTGCCTGCTTGAACATGTCCCAGTCTGTAGTGTCAAAGCAGTCTTAAGTGCCCCCGTACTGTCCTCTGAACAAAAACTTATCTATTTTGAAACCGCTTTGGTGACTTTCACCTGATGTCTGTATACAGGTTTCAGTGAAGTGGTCAGAGAGGCCGATGTGGGGGAGAGGGGGAAGCCTTGTACGCTCTTTTGATAGTGGTGTAAACCATGTCCAAAGTGTTGTTTTCTCTTGTTGGGAAATCAGAAACTTCACCAGTGTTGAACAGGTGTTGCAGATGAACACAACGTCACGACACTAAGCATCAGTGATGTAAACACAAACTCTGCCGCCGTGGGTCTTCCCCCCGCTAACCGTAGCTCTGTCTACTCAGTAGCAGGTTAGCCAGTCAAGCTGAATGGTGGTGTCCGGGATGTTGTCGTTCAGCCATGTTTCCGTGAACACGTAAACACAGCATTCCCTCACGTCACTCTGGGTGATATTATTATTAGATTGTAATATATATGATATATTACATAAAAATGTTTACAATAAATATTACCAACGAAGCGATAGACGACAACTCCACATTGCAGCTTACATTTATTAATCAGAGCACTCTTATAAGAATGTAACACTAGCAGGACGTTACATATTTTTTTAATTTATGAACGGTTGTCGAAATCAGCAGGGGGAGGCAGGTATACACAGCTTTTGCGGCATGTCGTGAGCTACAGCTAGCAGGAGTTGTGTGTTCCTGTATCCATAGCAACCTAAAAAAGCTCTGCGCTACCATAATTTTAGCTCACAGCGTATATTTAATAAATCCACAGATATTTTCTGTGGTGACTATCACTTGGATTGTGATTGTTTGTTTGTGCTTTTTTGTCAAACTTCTTTTATGCATTTCAGTTGTTCGTTCTAAATTTACAGAATGAGTTGTGCTTGCATTGTTGCATAATTCGAAACATTTAGTACATGCATTTCAATTGTGTAGCTGTTATAGTATGATTTATTAGCACCTGCTATAAATATGTGGCCGCCGCTGAATATGTGGCAGTTAAAGGTTATCTTGTTTTCTTTACCAAATAAATGTGTGTGATGTGTGGGCTGAAAAAAAACTGCCGAGTGTAATCTATCCATTTAATCCGGCTCTGGGGGAGTCACTAGTACTTTGACCAGCAGTTTGATGTGTCTGCCTCCTGGGCTCAATCTGACTTTATGTATAAACTGACCTTGACGATGGTAGCTGGAGCCTGCAGCTATAATCTGTTGCCTATAGCCAGACTACTTCTTGATGACAGAGACAGAGGCTAGAAATCCTCTTTATGAGAGCAGTGTTCTGCACTTGTTACTGTTCCACTCAAATGTAAATACATCTGCTCATGCTCTATATTCTCCTACCCCTCCCCCTCATGTCCCGTCGTGTTGTGTAACCTCACACAGTCGCTGTCAAGTCACATTTGTTCAGAAAATGCTTTTAACTAACAGCTTTGCTGCCAAGTGATTTACATAAAGGATACAGAAGTGTCGCAAAAATGGAGCAAGATGCAACATTTTAATACTAATTCACGTGTGTGTGTGTGTGTGTGTGTGTGTGTGTGTGTGTGTGTGTGTGTG
>CALSCE010010649.1:309615-381206 GCA_943593645.1 Bovichtus variegatus
ACGCTTGAGGGCGGTGCAGCTGCCATACCAGGCCGTGATGCAGTCAGGAGACTCTGGATGGTGCACCTGTAGAAGTTGCAGAGTATCGTTGATAGTGATGGGGTGTGTCCCCCCCTCTGTTGCTTCCTGTAATCCACAATCAGCTCCTTAGCTTTGCTGACGTTGAGATGGAGGTTGTTGTCCTGGCACCGAGATGGAGGTTGTTGTCCTGGCACCAAGATGTCAGAGCTCTGACCTCCTCTCTGTTCGCCGTCTCGTCGCAGTTGGTGATTGGTAAAATGACGGTCGTGTCATCAGAAAACATGATGATGGTGTTGATGGAGCTGTGTGTGGCCAGTTGGCATTACACTGTTTTTTTTCTTGCAGATGCTGTTATTGGAGATAGACAGAGGATTGTGTTCATGGTCTTTGTGATCTTTGATATCTTGATAAAATAACAATGCGATAAACAAAGCTTGTCTAATAACACATCTCCACTTGTCCTCTTGAGTAATAGCCTTGTCAGTCCACAAGACACCTGTAGTGTCTCCTGCACTGAAGTAATACTGATTTCTTTGAAGCGATGTCAGTGCACGGAGCAGGCTTACATCCTCCAGGTGCTGGCTTTGTGGCCTCTGTTGACTAATGAGGCTTGGAATGAAATACATCTCACAAGATGTAGGTCTACTGTGATTTGCTTTCTTTTTTGGCATTTAAAAGATCAATGCATGAAGAGCAATCTAGATACAGAACATGTGACACTTTCCACATGTTTGTGTACATCCTTCTATCCTTGACATTGAAAAACCAACATGTCATCCAGCGATGATGATCAGCTTTTGAAGGGCCTCTGCAGTCAATATCTCTCCGTATGAGACCCATGTCTCCATATAATGAAACAGTGCCCCCATGCATCAGGAAGTAAGATGCTCTAGATCAGGGGTTTTCAAAGTCTGACAGTGTGGGCCTCCCCTCAGACAAAGCTTGGACAAAGGCGACCCTTAACGCCCTTTTAATTTACGTGCTTAGTTTTGCGAATATAGCCTAATATTGCTGTTTAACATAACTTCAGACTATAACAAATACATAAAAAAAGGTCTGTCCTAAGACATTCATCAGTTTCTGACTGGGAAAGTGAAAACAACCGTAAAATTCCTCAAAACAACTGTATCGTTGAACCATCTCTAAACAAATCACACGTGTGCTTTTCTATGGGATCTTCTTTTTAATAACTAATGTAAGATTTTTTTTCACTTTTTCTGAGCTTCCCCTGAAAGTGTTTGGAGCTGACATGGGGAGGCCCCCCTCACTTTGAAAACCTCTGCTCTAGACAGTATGCGTTTTGCTTTTTATTTGCATTACTTTTATCACAATGCATACATTTGATATATTTTCACAGCATTGTAGAAATAATTCTCCAGAGGTTTGAGCCACAAAAATCATACCTTGCCCATTCATCCAATTAACCTTCCACATATAGCTGTCTCTGCTCAGTGACATGCAGGCACCACCGCCTCTGGGTGCCTATTTTTATGCGTGGGTGGCGTTACTTGAGAATACTCCCATCACTGACTGATATGTTAAAATGGAAAATATAATTCCATACATCCATCATTTTGATGGATAAGAAGTAATTGCTTGCCCTGCACCATGGTTAATAACAGTATATAACTTAGCAAATTTAGACAGACTCCAATAAAAATAGACGAATGGTCAACCAAAGATGCTCTATAAGTAAAGATGGTCATGGTATGAAATAGTACGAACTTCCTGTCTCCTAAGTGGGCGTGATCTAATGTGTATATATATTTTATTTAGCTAACATCAGATATTTCTACAGAATAAGGAAGCTTTAATTGGTAGTGTGCAGCTTGATAAAGATTGGACTCTGAACAGTTACAGAAATATTGTAATATTGTATTTATTGTACATAAGTGAGACCGAAAAATCCAGCATACAAGAGCTGCCATCTTGCACTGTTGACGTCATTTGGAGGCAGAGTGATCGGTGGGCTGGAGCCGTGGTATCGAGGTCCTGCCTACACAACCCCCTGAACCAATCACAAGCCGAGCACGTGATCGTGGTCCTTCAGAAATGTTATCTGGTTGTCTGAATTGAAATGAACACACGATGGTCCGACAACGCACCTTACCGTCAGTGGGGATGTTGCTAAGCTAGCTAGCTGCTAGTGACACCGGTCAGTGACTGTATGAACCATAGATTGCATATAAAGATCTATACTGACGTTCCTGTAAAGATCTTTATTTTCAGTACATGTTTGAGACAGACTATCCCTCTTATGTAAAGTTAAAGTTACATCTCCTCTCAACATTCCCTTTGCCGTCATATATGGTCCGGTGTTTAACCGCGGGCGGAGCCCAGACCCTGCTTGGAAAAGAGATGGACATCAAGAGAGAAGCTGACAACCACACCACAGCATGTGCAACAAAAGTAACGTTAGCAAAATGCCAATAAGAGTAATTTATTAATTTAATATGCGCAAAAGATGACGGAAAAAAAAATTCAACGAAATACAATTTAACCAGTGCTGGTAGTCTAGTGGTTTAGTGGTCAGGCTTTCAAATAAAACACTGGAAGTTTGTGATTTCAATACCAGGCTGCCACCATTGAGTTGCTCCAGGGGACTGTTCACTGTGAGTTGCTCTGGATAAGAGCGTCTGCTAAATGACATGTAATGTAATGTAACCAGGTAATTCAGGCAAAGGCTGCACTGAAGCAAAAAACACTGGGGCAGTGTGTGAGGGTGGAGTGAATGCAAGAGTAATGGATAAGGTGGAGATGTAGAGCTGGTTGTCGGCGGCATCAGTGGAAATGGAGGTCATGGTAGCGTATAATGTGACCAAGGGGAAGGATGAAGAGGAGGGGGACACTTTGAGAGAGTTAGAGTTGGATTTATTGAAGCTAATGTGGTTGGAGAGATATGATTTGAACCAAGAGAGGGCAGTGGCAGTGATTTGACTAATGTTTAGGGGGATGGGGTCCAAGGCGCAGGTCTTAATACCAGATGTGTTGAGTTTAGAAGGGTTCTCAAACTAAGCAATCAAAGGGAATATATGCATGAGATGCGTGTGGATTCACCCCAATGTCCGTCCTCGACTCCTCTGTCCTCTATCACTTGATCCGGAAATCGAATGAGACACACCATGTTGAAGGACGTCCCAATTCCTTAAATGCGCGTGGAGGAGTCGAGGAGAGAGGAGGCTTCCAGAGGAGAGGAAAGCGAGGAAACATGAGTGCAATATGCGAAAGTGTCATCACTACACGCGTATAAATGCTTCCCCCCCAGGCAGCTCCACAGATGTCTGATCGTCCTTTCACAGAACAGCCGCAATATCCAAAGTCACAAAATGTTTAATGCGCTTGAATTTTAGAAAAACATAGATATTAGGAAATCTCTATGATAAATGGGGCGATCCTGCTTAAAAATGTGTGAAAAATACTTACACATTCAATCATGGTTTTATTGATCATGTTTCACAGTCCTTAATAGTGGTTTGTGTTGCATGTAAGGATCTATAGGACACTGAATGTCAAACAGTTCAATGGCAAAGGATATACAGTACATATACCGAGTGAATTTTCTAGTCACATTTGTAATTTTTCTGTGGTATAAATTGAACAAAAATTGAGATAAGAGTGTTGCCCCAGTTTTAATAATATACAAAATCCAATACGAAAGTGCATCTTAACAAAACCAAGCTCTATAATATGATGGCAGATACATTAAGCCAGCGATTATTATTATTATTATTATTATTATTATTATTATTATTACTGTACATTTCAGACAAATAGCTACAGGAAATAAAACATTGAATCTTATCAGATCTTTCGTTCCCTGGCCTCTATGGTCAGCATGTCGCAGTGTCCTTGAGCAAGATACTGAACCCCAAATTGCTCCCGATGGCCAACGGTGTGTGTAAGTGTGTGTGAATGGTTATCACTGATGAGCAGGTGGCACCTTGTACAGTAGCCTGTGACTCTGTATGAATGTGTGTGAATGCTGATGTGTTGTAAAGCACTTTGAGTGATCGCAAAGATTGGAAAAGCGCTATATAAATGCAGAACATTTACCATTAAAAGAGGTACATGAATTAATTTCAATAAACATATAAAAATTCTACAGGGTCTAAAAGGATTTATTTTGAGTTAACCCCAGTGACAGCTGATGAGACGCCATAAGTAAGGACGTGAAGCAATGCTAACACCACTTAGCACTGCGGTTATTCAACACCCTGACTATAAAACAGACATTACAACAGTAAATCACTGATTAACATTAAATCACATCAATGCAGGTACATTAACAGAAATTAGACGGTATTGCTTAGCCATGTGCTGTGGCTAGGGTAATGCTGTGCTATGTTAGGCCCCCTTAACAGTTCAATAAATGGAGAGAGGTTACTTAGCTTGTTAGCTTAGCTGGTGAATCTGTTGTTGAAAAGCCAGGCTGGGATAAGTAATGGTTTCAGTGTCCATTGATGCAGTCTTTGAGTGCTGTTTGCTCCAGTCTTTGCAGTTTGCTCGACACTAACGACACTAAAAATATTTCCTGTGCCCAATTCACAGCCTGCTTATTATTATTATTATTATTATTATTATTATTATTATTATTATTTGTTGTATCCATTTTGTTCCCCTACTTCTTCATCATAACTCTGTTTTGAATTTAGTGTGAATGCCTCTCTTTTATTTGCGTTAGCCCAATGCTGTTGTAATTGCTGACTTACCTTTCTCCACACTATGCCTTTCCCCTCTGGTTTTGACAATTTAATATTGATTTCAACAGTTCCTGTTTTGACTGTGTATTCTGCCAACTTATTCAGCTCTCTCAATTCCCAGAATACCTGAATGTGCTGGGACCCACATGATTGTGATATTTTTCCCCTGCCTTACCATTTTTGAGCTAGTAAACAAGATTTCATGAAGCAGATCCTGATGACTTCTGGCTGTACTAGCTTAATGCTAGTAAGGGCCAACACAGAATCCCAACATATTAAAATATTGCTGCAACAAATCTGTTCAGTCCATCCTAATGCCATCAGTATGGCAAACAATTCCACAGTTTACACATTCAAATAATCAGATGGTCTCTTGGTAAATCCCATTTGGAAAATAGGCCAAGCCACTGCAGATTGTTGCTTCTGTTTGCGGGTCCTTTAGTCCATTAAAAAAAAGTCTGAACACTGTCTTTAATTTTTTTTAATTATTATTATGGTCCCTGTAACTATGGTATTTATTGCTTAAATAAGCATTCCTATTCTTGTGCTTTATCTTAAGTAATTCCACATCGACAAACACATTTTCTAATTCCTAGATAGGTCTATCAGGTTACACTACATTTCCACAAAACTCTTTAACATATACTCCCATGTTAAAGTCCCACTCCCATGGAACATTTCATTGGCATAGCAGGAACCGCACTGAGCTGGTTTAAGTCCTATTTATCTGAGCGATCTCAATTTGTGCGTGTTAACGATGAATCCTCCATGAAAACCAAAGTCAGTCATGGTGTCCCGCAAGGTTCTGTACTTGGACCTATTCTATTCACCTTTATATATGCTTCCTTTAGGCAATATTATAAGGAACCACTCCATAAACTTTCATTGTTATGCGGATGATAATCAATTATGTATATCAATCAGGCCAAATGAAACCAATCAATTATCTAAACTTCAAGCATGTCTTAAAGACATAAAAAATTGGATGTCCTGCAACTTTTTGATGTTGAACACCGACAAAACAGAAGTTATTGTACTTGGCCCCAAACGCCTCCGAAACGTATTGTCTAATGACATAGTAACTCTGGATGGCATTAACTTGGCCTCCAGCACCACCGTAAGGAATCTCAGTGTTATCTTTGATCAGCATGTGTCTTTTAACTCCCGCATAAAACAATTTTCAAGGTCTGCCTTTTTTCATCTGCGTAACATTGCAAAAATAAGGCACATCCTGTCTCAAAACGATGCAGAAAAACTAGTCCATACATTTGTTCCTTCAAGGCTGGATTACTGCAACTCCTTATTATCCGGTTGTCCCAAAAAATCCTTTAAGACTCTTCAGTTGATTCAAAATGCTGCGGCACGAGTATTGACAAGAACTAGGAAACAAGATCATATTACTCCTGTATTAGCTGCTTTGCACTGGCTCCCGGTAAAATACAGAATATAATTCAAAATCCTTCTCCTGACCTACAGAGCCATTAATGGTCAGGCTCCAGTTTATCTTAAAGATCTCATAGTACCTTATAAACCAACTAGAGCATTGCGCTCCCTGAGTGCAGGGTTACTTGTGGTTCCTAGAGTCTCTAAAAGTACAATGGGAGTCAGAGCCTTCAGCTATCAAGCTCCTCTACTGTGGAACCAGCTCCCAGTCTGTGTTCGGGAGGCAGACACCCGCTCCATATTTAAGAGAAGGCTAAAGACTTTCCTCTTTGATAAAGCTTATAGTTAGGGCTGGCTCAGGTTTACCTTGGACCAGCTCCTAGTTATGCTGCTATAGGCTTAGACTGTCGGGGGACTCACTCCTCTCCTCCCTTCCCTATCTTTCTTGCTCTCCTCCTCTCCCCCTCTATAGATATGCATTCATGTCCCTTAAATGCATGTTACTAACTCACCATCCAGGGCATCATCCCTGGAGTTTCTGTGTCTCTCATCTGGCAGGTTGCCACTATTAAAGATTACTTCTGGATCATGAATCGTGGCTGCACCTGTTGCCCTGGTCCTGCCTGACAACAGGAAGCCATTATTGACATCCCCCTGGATCCATCTTTTTTGTATACGATCGTATCATGTTTTCTGTCGCATAGATTGTCTATGATGTATTTTTAACTATGTTGTTTGTTCTATACACACGTCACCTATTCCACGTCTGTCCGTCCTGGGAGAGGGATCCTCCTCAGTCTCTCCCTGAGGTTTCTTCCATATTTCCCCCACTAATTGTGGAGTATCTTTTATGGAGCTTTTCCTTGTGCGATGCGAGGGTCTAAGGACAGAGGGTGTCGTATCCTGTGCAGTCTGTAAAGCCCACTGAGACAAATGTATAATTTGTGATATTGGGCTATATAAATAAACTTGATTTGATTTGATCCCATATATTTTGACATTTTCTCTCTTTAAAACTTACTTTTTTGTGTCTTCTCCTTCTACCAACCTGTCTGCAGCACACCTTCTTGTTGGATTTCTATCTACATTCCCCATTATGTTGACCCTGTAATTGGACACCAGCTGTTTCCTCCTAACCATAATGGCATTTCACCAGTTTCAACTTGGAGTGCCCACACTGGGGAAGTTCTATCTGCTCCTAAGCATACCCTTAGAGCCCGAGCATAACACCCAGGTCTGCTATTACAGATCTTGCTTCTGATCGGTAAACAACACTTCCATGGTCTTACCTCGATCTTATTAAAACTAAATAAATATACTTCAGAGATGCACAGCTCACCACTCTAATCCTGCAAGACACCTCATGACATTTATGACTTTGAGTTTAATCCTGCAAGACACCTCATGACATTTATGACTTTGAGTTTCTTTCTTGTGAAGAACATAGCTTTTGATTTTTTTACTGACAATTTGAATCCCCATTTTGTTTCCCACTTTTCAACTTGATTAATTCCATCTTGCATTCTCTTAACTATGTATTCAACATTTCTCCCTCTCTTCTACAGCTAAAGCTCCAGCATCTGCAAACAGTAATTTCCACATGTCCATTGTAATGTTTACAAATATATAATTTATCATAATGGAAAATGAAGTTGGACTTACTACACTCCCCTGAAGCATTCCAATTTCAACAAACTATTGGGTTGATAACCCTGATTCTGTCTTCACTTGAATAGTTCTTCTATCTAGAAAGTCCATAAACCAATCGAACATTTGCCCTCCAATTCCCATTAGATGTAGTTTGATGAAAAGCTCATATTTCCATAACTTATCGTAGGCTTTCTCAACATTAATAAACACTGGACCCACTGTCTTTTTATTTACTTACTTTACTTATATCATCCTCTAGGCACAATAGTACTCCATAGTACTCCTTCCTTTTTTTCAAGAATCTGCTTTGATATGTAGCCACCAAGATGTACATTAACCTCTCATCTATCATATGTTCCATTAATTTACAGATGTTACATCTTTTAAAGGCCTGCTGGCATCTTTTCCAGGTTTCCTTATTGGAATTATCACCTCTTTCCAGCTCCCTGGCATTCCCTCCCCCCATTCCACACTTTATTATAAATAATCAACTATATCTCTTGACTTCCTACACTTTTTGTTTTACATGCTATTGCATATTTCATCTTTACGAGCTGCTGTTGCAAGGTCAACGGTTGAAATCAAATCAAATCAAATTTTTTGTATAGCCCAATATCTTGCATTTAAGGCAGCGGTCTCCAACCTTTTTGTACCTTTTTGCACCAAGGACCGGTTTCATGCAAGACAATGTTTCCACGGACCGGGGGGCAGGCATAACAAAACACACAATGAAGTTCAAAACATATATATCACAATTACATTGACATTATATATGTAATAATTAAATTATATAACATAATACATAAAAACATTTACAATAAATATTACCAACACAAAAAAATAAACATTTTATTCTTTCTGTACAACCCAGTACCAAATGATCCATGGCCCGGTACTGGTCCGCGGCCCGGTGGTTGGGGACCCCTGATTTAAGGGACATGAATGCATACAGCTAGAGAGGGAGAGGAGGAGAGAGTGATAGGGATAGGGAAAGGAGACAGGAGAGAGGTGTAAATCCCCCGGCAGTCCAAGCCTAGAGCAGCATAACTAGGGGCTGGTCCAAGGCAAGCCTGAGCCAGCCTTAATCTTAATCTTAGCTTTATCAAAGAGGAAAGTCTTTAGCCTGCTCTTCAATATGGAGAGGGTGTCTGCCTCCTGAACACAAACTAGAAACTGGTTCTACAGTAGAGGAGCTTGATAGCTGAATGCTCTGGCTCTCGTTGTACTTTTGGAGAATCTAGGAACCACAAGTAACCCTGCATTCTGGGAGCGCAATGCTCTAGTTGGGTTATAAAGTACAACAAGATCGTTACGATAAACTGGAGCCTGACCATTGGTAGGTCAGGATAAGAATTTTAAATTCTATTTAACCTAACCTATTTAATCTAACTCAGAGATTACTTACAGTGCTGCTGGAGGCCAAGTTAATGCCATCCAGAGTTACTATGTCATTAGAAAATGCGTTTCGGCGGCGTTTGGGGCCAAGTACAATAACTAGTTTTGTCTGTGGTTAACGTCAAAAAGTTGCAGGACATCAAAGTTTTTATGTCCTTAAGGCAGCTTGAAGTTTAGGTAATTGATTGGTTTCATCTGGCTTGTTTGATGAATAATTGGGTATCACCTGCTTAACAATTAAAGTTTATATAGTGTTTCCTTATAATATTGTCTAAATTAAGCATATATAAAAGGTGAATAGAATAGGTCCAAGTACAGAACCTTGCGGGACTCCATGACTGACTTTGGATGTATTAACGATGAATCCTCCATGCAAACCAAACAGAGATCGCTCAGATAAATAGGACTCAAACCAGCTCAGTGCAGTTCCTTTTATTTATATGAAATGTTCCAGTCCCTGTAGTAGAATGTCATGGTCAACAGTGTCGAATGCAGCACTGAGGTCTAACAAGACAAGAACAGAGACAAGTCCTTTTTCTGATGCCAATAGAAGGTCATTGGTAACTTTCACCAGAACTGTCTGCTATGATGAACTTTAAACTCTTGTTATGTAAAACAATCACACAACTGTTTTGCAACTTCTTTTTCAAGGATCTTAGAGAGAAATGGAAGTTAGATATCAGCCTATAGTTGGCTAAAATCTCGGGATCAAGACTGGGCTTTTTAAGAAGAGGTTTTATTCAAGCTACTTTAAAAGGATTGTGGTACATACTGTAGCTTCTTTAAACAACTTAGTTGGAATCGGGTCTAAGAGACAGGTTGATGGCTTAGAGCAGCGCGGTCTCCAACCTTTTTGGACCATGGACCGGTTTCATGCAAGACAATTTTTCAGACACACAATAAAGTGCAAAAACATATAATTTAATTATTACATATGTAATGTAAATGTAATTATTCCATTTTATATTATGCACTTTATTTATATTATTATTAGATTATAATATATATAATACAATGTACAAAAATGAAAAACACACATATTATTTCTGTGCGGCCCGGTACAAAATGATCCACAGCCCGGTACTGGTCCGCGGCCCGGTGGTTGGGGACCCCTGGCTTAGAGGAAGAAATTGTTGAAGTTAGTTGGTTAAGGTTGATCCGAGAAAAGCGGTCTAGATATATTTCAGATGTTACAGCTGTTATTAAGGTTCCAGTGGTTGAAGTTAAGTCGTTACTGATTGAGGGCAGGAAGTGATTAAAGATAAAATTATAATAATTAGAGACAACATTAAAGAAGCTCATCAAGTCATTACTACTGAGCGATATTGGAAACAGGAAACCAAGTCTGCTTAAGTCCAGGATACATGAAAAACGTTTTTCTTCTCCATGCATAAAGGACAATAGTCATTATCAATGGATTAATGACAGGAATAAAAACATTTACAGGGCCTGCTGGAGGGAAGGGAGGCTGAGCAGAACCAGAAATTCCTCCAGCTGCGTTGGCTCCCAGTAAGAAGGATTTGCCGCCGGGCACTCCGACTGCAGGTTGAAGGCGGCAGCGACCAGCCCACCTCAGACAGACAGAAATTAATTCAAACCACATAGAGAACAATACTTTTTATAAATATGTCCTATGTGTTTTCCCTATCCGTTTATCTACAAAAATGTAGCTTTGCCATGCCTGAAAGCAGATCCTGTCTGCAATGAGACAGAGAGCCGCACCTCACTTCTTTAGTTTATTACTATAGATTGCTTTGGAATGGATAATTGTTTGGAATATGTCCAAATATAAAAACTATTAATGTATATCTTTTTTCATTTTTATTTCAAATATACTGAAACTAAATATGGGCCACTTACAATCCTCAGCTGGGATCAATTCCCTCTTGGTAAGTAAGAAAACTTTCAGCTCCTCATTCTCCATCACTCCCATCACTTTCCAGAAATCAAAATCAGCTGTTGGTCCGTGTGCTCAGTGTCTGTCCGTCTCCAAACTGCGCACCGGTGAATTAATGAATTACTCTCTATAATTGACGAGACGTCTTTCCTTCTGATGTCACTTCCTGTTAATTTGCATCATAAAATGTATGAAAACGGAATAACAAGAAGTATACATTCATGGACTGCTCACTACGTCATGGGAGCAAGCCTTACAATATTATCTAAGTGCGCAGTGGATCATCAACATAGTCATGGCATCAGCAAAAGCCTCTGATTTGTCAAAACACTTCCCGCAATGTATCATGGGATGCACAATTAGATTGAAACTTGTCAGCTAACGGCTGACAACAACACAATCTCCTTTCAACACGGATAAATAATCACAGAAGACATCCATTATTGGATTTCTTAGTTTTATGTAGTCTCTAAAAAACACTGTGGTTCAGGGATAGATTACAAACCGCCTCTAGAGGGCACAGCCACACGGCACCCTATATAAGAAAGCCACGGTACAAATGTTGAAAAAGCAGTATAATGTAAGCCTCTAGCCCACTGCATACTAGAGATGTTTTATAATTTAAAAAGGATGATGTTATCAACCTCAAAATGAGATTCAATGAGACCCAGCCAACAACACCGGCCAGTATGGCGTGAGCTGCAGGTCCCTAGACTTGAGGCCTGTACTACGAAGCAGGATTTGGGGTTAGCGAGGTAACTCCAGTCCTACAGCAGTGGTTCACTTCTTACCAGGGTAGATCGCTATTTTATACATTTAATATATATAATATATATATATTTATATATTTAAAAGCAGCGCCTGCTGACCAATCACAGCTTGGTGCGCGGATCGTAAGATAAAACAAAGAAGTTATAGTCCATATAAAGTCAAAATCCAGGCTAAAAGCAACACAGTTCAAACTGACAAAAGCAGTGCTGGCAAACAATCTCTGACTGAGTGTGTAAATTAACAGGTTTTTAATATCACTGCCCCATATAGGGCGCGTATCTGACTATAACTACATGTGTGTATTAGATTAAGTTAATGTGCTGCTTAGATGTATTCTTATGGCGTGTAGGCCATCATTTTATTCTTATTTTTCAGCTGCAACCCCGGTGGTGTGAAACGGACTTGGGAGCAAATGAAAAATAAATAAACAACAATAAATAACATAATTCCAAGCGGTAAATAGGTTTATGTTCATATCTAATAAACACACACAGCATACATAAAAGTACCCGGAGCAAAGTAACGCAAGGCAATGTGTACAGTCAGCAGAACTGTAAGCACACGACTCTGACGTGTGAACTTATATCAAATCATATACACTGACGTGTGAACTTATATCAAATCATATACACTCACTTTGTGTCATCTTCTTGTGTGTTGTCGTAGGACACGTCGGAGTCGTGTGCTTTCAGTCACAGACTGTATGCAGTGTATTTAGCGTCGGTCTATGCTCTGAATTATCAATATGTAAAAGCAAGTCTCCTTATCGCTTTGAATTATGTTTTTTATATTTTTTATTTGCTCCCAAGTCCGTTTTACACGACCGGGGTTGCAGCTGAAAGTATTATCATGCACTTCATAATTTCCCCAAGAGTATTTTATATTCTATTAGAATACATTTATTTATTTTTTATTTAACGCAATACTCTTTGTTTGTGAACTATGACGCTCTGCTGACAGTTCACTTGTCCCTGTTTATGATTGGTCATACGCTGCAAACCCCGCCCCTTTTATGTGAACACGTACAGTCAGAATGAGAAACCCTGGCTTCACTTACCGAGTTGATAACCACCGTCGCAGCAGCGCTTAGCAGGATCGTGGTTGTTAACAAGCCAGATAACGCAAAGATATCCTGGGTATGTTGAACTCACTTCGTAGTACAGGCCTCTGGTGTGCATGTCCAGTGAGTTGTATGAATTGAAGGCAGAAAACAGCGCCTCTGCTGGCCAGGTGAACAAGTCCACTTCCTCCCTGCTCCTTCAGAGTTAAAAGCACACTCTGAGTACATCCCAAGTCTCTTAAATTGCATCCACGTTTCCCTCACTTGCATCTTTTCTTTGTGAAACCCTGCGAGGAGAGAGGAAATGAGGAAATATGCTTTTTAGAGGAATGAGACGTGCTTTCCTCCGAAGCATCGCGTGAAGCGACGTCTGTTTCTGAAGTCGGCGATCACAGCTGATCAGCTGTCAGTCTGCTTTAACAGCTGTAGAGACTTTTGATGGAGATTGTGTCTGTACACATGCGCACTGTGCTAATACTAATAAAGACACAGTTATCACAGTCAGAGCAGCAGCAGCCTGGTACCTGTCTTACATACACCTGTACATGAATACTAAAGAATACTGTGTCCTGCTGAGAGGCTCAGGGACCTTTTCTACAGGCAGAAGGCGTTTATATTATTTATTCTATATTTGTCAATATTTATTGATATTCTGAATTCATTATCTAATAACCCAGAACATGATTATGTTGTCTTTTGAACACTGGACATTTTTTATTGGGCTAAATGTTTCAGGGAAAATACATAATTCATATCAAACCTGACACTCAGGAATGATCAGCCTCACATGTGACTGAATGGAAATGACAATAAATAAAAATGTAAAAAGTGTTTCTTGCTGAAAATGTTCCTATCTCTGAATAAAATTGTATCCATAATTCAAGTTAATGGGAGAAATAAGAGATCATGAAAAGAAAAATCTTTCTTATAAAATGAAAGTTGTTTGTGGTCCTTTTTGTTGTTCAGATCTACAATTAACAGATTTTTAACGAGATGGTAAATCAAAAAAACAAATACAGTATAAAGCTTTAGAGTTTAATGAGCTTAATCTGTGATCCGTCTTCACTCCGGCATGAAACTCCAGTGATGTTGAAATGTATCAGATCAGCCAGATCAATAACTGATATCCAGTAAGGGGGCGTGTCGGCTGGTGAAAGACTCCTGTGAAGGCTGCTCTCGTCTGTCCTCGCTCCTCCCAGCAGAAATAAGAGCTTTGGGACGGTCTTCAAGATGGCGCACCAGTACGACTTCCGGTTAAAGCGAGGATCGAGGAAATATCAAATGGGAGACTTGGAACGTTCATTGAACGTGATCATGTTTTTGTTGAATCAACTGAATATATCCGTTCGCAACTTATGGAGCTTTATTTTTCTTATACACATTTTTATATGTAAGTATATGTATGATGGGAAATAATAAATAAATACACAGAGGTAGGAACAGTTTGTAAAAGAGTAATTAAAGTATATGAAGTGTCATAGTGAGGAGCCCAAGAGTTCATAAGCCTTATGGCCTGGTGGTGCTGGTAAGTTTTAAAGACTAATTAATTAAAATACTAATTTTAAAAACAGAATAAATGAATGTGAACTATTTCATTTTAATATGTCGGAACTTACCTTTGAACGTGCTCTTGTGAAGTGGGAACTTGCAGAACACTGACAAGGACAAGAAGATCATCAGCATAAGAAGAACATTTAGAACAAGAACAAGAACAAGTACTTTTTTTACAACCAGGAAGATGTTGTTGTGGCTGGAAGTCTTGAACTGGGCCAGATGGTTTCAGATTCTCAGCCACGTTTTTCAAAAGCTTCAATAAAACACCTCTAACTAAAAACAAGAGGGACTTCAGAATTCAATCTGAATAGATTTACTGTAGATCAAAGTAGAATAAACAGAGTTGATCTGCAGAGCAGCTGAACTCAGAGTCAAAGAACATTCACATTTATACAAGTCAATAACCCCACCTTGTGTGGATCTTATCATTTTAGCTTACAGCCCCCTTCTATTTCTGCTGACAGCGGACATAGATGTTCTGCAATGAGGCATGGTCCTAGTTATACAATGTTTTTCAAAGATGATGGCGTCCGGCTCAGGCTGTGCGGGTGGTCTGATTCCCACACCCCTGCCACTATTTTCTACTCATTCTTAACCGCCCTCCTCACTCTCATACACCATTAGTCAGACACTGACGGGGAAACCACACAAAAGCAGGAAGTAAAGGGATCTGGGATGAGGGACAAGAGGTAAGTACAAAATAAAACAGGAAGTACAATGACACAGTGACTGACAGACTGGACGTAAGACACGGTGACTTCACGAATGACAGACAAGACGAGACTAAAACCAACTAAGAATAAACATGAACTATACTAAACATGAACCTAAATAACACACTAAATAAAATACAATAATAACTACAACATGAAAACTTTGACAAACTCGACGAGACATGACACATTTGGTAAGAAATATTTTTTTCCCACAATGTTTAACGGGAAAGATGATTTCTCAATTTATGTAAAATTGACTCTTTGACCAATAAGTAAAACATGCCACATGGGGAGTAGTCCTGTCACGCCTGCCTCTTTACTTTAAAAGGCGCACTCAAACCACCGTCTTCATGTTAATCCGACAGCATTCATTTCAGACTTGTTTTTTGTGGTGCAAGCGATACAAAAATGTTGGGAAAAAGATTTCCATCGCGACTTTTATGTAAAAGGGACTTGCGTACTTCTTTACATTAGATTAACGTAAAGGGATGCAGGTCTGAAAGGGGCTGAAAATGCAGCATGTAGTCAGTATGTTAGTGTGTCCTTTATGTAGAGAATCCAACAGTTAATGTATGCTTTAAAAAAACAGCAACAAAACCATAGTGTTGCCATGGAGTTATTGTAGGAAGAAAGAAAGAAAGCAAAACAAATGTACCAACAGTAAATGTAACAATACAAGAAAGGAACATAATTGAACGGAATTTGTGGTTCTGATGAATTATCCGTGTTATAATCAACACATTTCAGAATGCAATAGAACATATTTCACAACATATTATTACTATTAGTATGAGCATATGAAAGCAAACGGATAAGAATTGACTTTAGCTTTTATAACAACATCTGTCACACTCAGGGAGTATAATTATAAATGGTACATCCCCTGTTTTTATGGACCTAAATTATTGTTATGTGTTATCGTTATTATTTGTTTTGCCTTGAAATTATATTCTTGTTGGAGTGGCAATGCCCCTAAAGCAGTGTATAATATACATTCAGATAGTGAGCAGTAACCAGCACTGCAGGCACAGTTTCATATGTAACACAGCAGCAGATATAGATGGGAGCACATAAATCATCTAGAAGGAAACATATCAATTTAAAAGAAAATAAGAGCAACATCAAATTCTGCCAATGTTACAATGTGTGGGATATTAGTTAGCGTAATGTGTTATAGCAATTGTCTCACATTAGTAAAACATTCCCCGTTTTAACCCATTTAGTTCCTGGCCCATGTTTTTGTTATAGTTCCATTTATAAGTCTGTCAAATATGTCATTAGCTTCAAATGTGGATCTATTGTGCATTTCCTTTTTTCTTAATAACCGGGACTATTTGAAAATGTGTTTGTTGTGAATAATTGCATCCGAGGTCCATAATGGATTATATAAACAAGGAGAATTTAGATTAATTTATTAACAGTGATTTTGCATTATAAATGTTGGAGAAAGCAGTTGGTGTCTCGTGTCACAGCCTAGCTCTTGGACTGGATAACAACAGGAGACACGTATGCTAAGGAATAAAGTGCCATCTACTAAAAACACTGACAATGGATAAGTATCTCATACAAGCCTACTTCAAAATGTCAGAACTATCCCTTTAACGTCCACGAGTTATTAATGAACAGATGATGTCAGCATGCCACTTATTGTAAATCCGGAGCAAATCATGGTGTAGTGAGCTGTTAGCCGCTCAGTACAGGTCAAGTACAATGGTTCATTTGTCACATACATAGCAGCTTTTTTTAAAAATTTTTTTTAACCATAACCATGATCTTTCCTTAACATAACTCAGTGTCTTTGTTGCCTATAAGCCATTCTTCATCTACTATAAGCAAAATCCTTTACCACCCGATGACACTGGATGTACGTTGTCATTGAAAGTAGTCCAATATTTACATTCTTCACATAACACATATTGTTGGTATTATAATTATGCATTTGGAAAATATACTTGGGAGGAAAAAAAATCATTCAAACAATGTACAACCAAATATGTGAGACAATGTTCTTTTTCCTTTTCTTTCTTCCTGTGTGCTATTTAACTTCATTGTGTGTTTTACTCTGGCACAAAATCATCTGGACTTGTGTTTGTCTCAATCTTTAACTAACCCTGGCCAAATGTATGCAACGTCTGTTTAGCTTTTGGGAAAACAAGTTCCTGAATGTCAACTCAAATCTCTCGAAACTCTTGAACCCAAACAGGACCACTGCTAGCATGAATCCCTGATATTGAGGGTGTATGAGGGTAATACCAGTGTTATTATTTTATACGTTTGACAGGGCCTGTCTCCTTTGATTTGCCTCTATGAAACAAAGCAGAGAAGCCAAGCGCTCATCAGTTGTTACATCAGGGACCAAACAATACTTCCAGGGACAGCATGACATCCCCATAAGACAAATACGGGCTTCTGCACGTCCTCCACTATCCATCAATATTTAGTTTCATGCTGTTTCCCTTCCCCCTGTCAGTTCTTAGCTTGCTGCTCTGAATTAAGCTGTACAGCAGTCTGCACTGGCGTCCAGCGTCTATATATATGCTAATGAATGGCGGGTCAGTGAGAGACCAGAGATCTATTGTCATGTTAATAATACATTTGCCTCAGAGGAAGTTGCAGGGCTAGGTGTGGGGCTACACATGAGTGCTGAGGCTTTGAAGATCTAACACATTATTATCTAAAGTGAAATCACATGAAAAGGCAGTGATTCTTTAGTAGAGGAGATCTCACAGCCCTCATATAAAACCCACTTACTTATTCCTGAGATGCAGAAAAAACGAGACAGTGTCTGAATAATGTGAAAGGAGGAAATGCTTGCTCCGTGTCAGGTGTGTTGGTTTTTGCTGCATTCATACAGAAGTTCCCCTGTTTCGTTCATGTTCACAAACATTCCTGTATACTGTAGACCAGTCTACTTACTGCATTTTTTGTCGAAGGTGAAGATGCATGTTGTATATGTGAGTTTCGAACTCAGCCTTCAATTTGATTTCAACTACACACCTTGTGTGTTTCGTGACTGTTTCTTGCACGGTTTTTGACGTCATCTGTAAGCAGATAGACGGACAGAAATACAGTATAAACACACTTAGCACATTTTTTCATAATGACACACAGACTCACACGCTGAAAACAACACCAGCTTCGCTGTCACAGATGGTAACAATGGATCAAATGTCTGTATCTAATGTGAATGGGGTCGTTCAAAGTAACAAAAATGATCTTCCACCTCGGCAGTTTCCCTCAGCTCAGAGATCTTTAGCCTCATTCAGCTCATTGTTTTGTTTTTACAGCCCACGCAGGGAAAAACCCACATATTATTCTTCGAATTGGGTGGAGACCAAATAAAAGGAGAGTAAGCTATAAGACTTGTCAGGTGGCCTGAAACTCCAAATAATTGCTCATGCTGCATGTGATAATAGGCAACGCCTTTCTATGTTAGCCATATCAACTATCGAGGCTGTGTGTCTTTTATGGGAGTTCTTCAGCTCTCTAGTGAGCTTTTAAAAGGTGACATATTATGCAAAATGCACAAGTTTGTCAGACTTGCAGCTCCATCGCGTCCTATGGGGCTTTGTTGAACATAGAACCACCTCCAGCTAGGTGACCTTCCCCTGTTTGCCTTTGGGATTTCCTCGCTATGGCCCACCTGGTAAGAAAGCAGGAGCAAAGCCTGAGGATAGGAAGACCCAGTTGATTAACTCTTTTTTGACTGAAACGTCCCCACAAGAACCGGAAAACTCTTTTTCAAGGAGGGTCTTTACAGATTTCTTTTTAGCTCAAAACTGAAGCTGAAGGGTGGACCGATATTGGCAGTCTGTGACCCCACTTCAAACTTGGAAGCTATAAGTTTTGCCATTTCATGTTGTTTTGCTGCTTACTTTGCAGGGAAGCCTGTTGAACTTAGCATTAGCATGTTGCACAGCGACTGTGGCTGACTTCAATTGTAGGCCCACAGGCTGGATCAATGTGTGAGTAAGACTGAAAGAGACTATGAATATTAGGCTTCATTTGAAACCTGTTTAGAAATGACAGCAGTAAGTTTGATGTAGGTAGTAACTTGTTATAACATGTTGCTTTTTGTGGAACTTTATGCTGCGACGCATCTTAACTGGCTCTGTTAGTACATGAAGGCCTCTTCTGCTCTGTGATACTCGTCGCTGTGTATTGCGTTACTGCTGTATTGTGTTGACTTGATTAACGTTAGCACCCAGTTTTTGTTGCTGCCGTTTAAATTTCTCCTGATGCAAATTCAAAAAATGCACTACTGGAATTGTTCATTTACAGGGATCCAAATGCAGGACACAGACTTCTGGTGGGGGGGGTGACAAAAGGAGGGTTTATCGGGAAGGTGCAGAGAATGAGGATAAATGTGGAGATGGGAATCCGGCTGGGTGAGGCAGAGGTAGAGGGAGCTGGTGATGGAGACAGCAGGTTGTGTGCTTGGCAAAACAGCAGGCAGGCGGAATCCGAGAGTGAGAGGTGCCACGCCCACAACAATGACAGACAACAGAGAGGGGAATACAGGAGACACGAGGGAAGGGCAAAACAGAAGAAACATAAGGAAGTAACTGGAGGCACGGCCGAGGCGAGGAGCGATCTCTGGATACACGGGAGCAGCCTTCACGGAAGTCTTTTACCAGCCGACACGCCCCCTTACTGGATATCAGTTATTGACTGGCCTCTCTCCTCACATGGTTTCCATGTGATTAAGAGACTTGGGATGAACACACAGGGAGAGAGGAAACGCGCTTTCCTCTCAAGAGTCTGCACACATGTGCACTGTGTTAATACTAATAAAGACAGTGAGAGCAGCAGCAGCCTGGTGCCTGTCTAAAAAACACCTGCACATGAATAACAACCTGCAGTCTGTCTTTATACAGAATACTGTGTCCTGATGAGAGGCTCAGGGACCTTTTCTTTATATTACTTATTCTATATTATTTGTGTCAATATTTATTGATATTCTGATTGTGAATTCATTATTTAATAACCCAGAATATGGTTACAATGTTTTCTTCACTCTTTACTAGGCTAAATGATTCAGGGAAATTTTCAGGGAAATTTATTACGTAATTCATATGAAACCTGATGCTCAGGAATAATAAACCTCATGTGACTGAATGGAAATAAAAATGTAATTGTAAAAAGTGTTTTTTTTGCTGACAGACAGACTCTTCGACTCTCTCTGATTATTAATTGTTTTCACAATACAAGAGTTGATGGAAGAAATAAGAGATAACAAAGAGAACAATCTTTCTAGTAAATGAAGAAAGTTGTTTGTGGTCCAGATCTTTATTGTTCAGATCTACAATTAACAGATTTTAACATGGAGTTTGATATGAGAAAATTTCCCATGAAACATTTATCCTAATAAATCACTTCCAGTCTCCAACAGACATCATAACCATATTCTGGATTATAAAAAGAAGGAATTCACCATCAGAATAACAATGAATACAGACGCAAATAATGAATAAGTAATTCTAACGTATTCTGCCCGGAGAAATGGTTGCTGTGCCTCTAAGCAGGACACAGTGTGCAGTATAAATACAGGCCACTGAATGGAAATGACGATAAATAAAAATGTAATTGTGAAAAGTGTTTTTTTGCTGACAAACTCTCAGACTCTCTGTATTAAATGATATCCACAATAATAGTTAATGGGACAAATAAGAGATCATGAAAAGAAAAATCTTTCTTATAAAGAAAGTTGTTTGTGGTCCATTTTGTTGTTCAGAACTTGGGAGTGATGCACTTGAATTTGATGTACCATGAAGTCAACAGACACATAACTAAAATCTAATCACTCTGATTTTAGGTTAGGTTGTATTCATTTTATTTTATTTATAATTTTTCTGGCGTGTACATTGAGTCGTGCACATAATTTTTTTGTGCTGGTCCAGGCTTTTTCATGTAAATCAGGTATGCAACATTTGAGTTGGATGGAACTGCAGAGCGCTGATGGAGGGCTCCGAGAGCAAACACTCAGCAAATCTCAGGACAGCAGTATCAGCTGTCTTCAATTACATTTTCCAGCAGAGCAGCAAATTCACTATAAGATGTCTGTCAATACTCACTCATGGCTGTGCTTAAGAGGCGGATCTTGAGAATAGCATTTAGCCTCAGATTACAGTGTGACAGAATGCCTCATTGTCTCCGTGTCTTAGAGCAGCTCTTCAATTCTGACGGGGAGCACTTCTGTCTTCAAATTTAACTGTCAACCTCATCCTTTTCAGGGTAACTCAAACCTTTCACGTCAGCTGAGTGGCTTTCGTGTTACTGCAGAAAAACGCCACGGACAGGACAGCAGTGACACAGATGTGATGATTATGATCTGCAGGGACTATCTCGGTATCCATTTTCCACAATGGGAAGGCCTAGCTGGAATTTATGTCACGGTGACATGACAAAATGCTAACAACTGCGGATTATCCTTTCAGCAAATATCTCCAGATATCTGGGATAACCCGGCTCCAGTGTCAATGCAAACGGCAGTCCACCGCAAGAGATGCGAGCTGTCCTGGTGGACTACCAGCTTAACGCTGCCTTCACATGACAGGGAATGTTCTCTGCGCTCACCGCGAGGTAGGGCTCAGAGCCTTGCGTCGAAGGCAGCTAGTTAGTTTTGTTGCTATGGTTACCTCCCCTGCTTGCCTGTGCCGCTTCATACAGCTGTTATCTCATTGGTTTGATTTGGTTGCTTTGAAAGGTCAGCAGCAGTACAGCTCAAAGTTGAAATAATTTAAACTTTTGAGTGCAGCGTTAGGTGGCAATTCCGAGCGGTGCACCACGCCAAGGGTAGCTTCTGCGTAGTCATGCGGCAGCGCTCTATGCATAAGAAAACAGAGGCACAGCCAGCACAGAGCGGATTTACCGCTGATCATGTGAAAGCAGCTTAAAGCTCCCTCTCTTTATTTTCTTTCGCTTTTGACTACCCAACGGACGCAAACAGGGTCACATTTCTAATAATAAATGTAAAGGATAAGACCTTTGATATTCCATATTCTTCTTATTGTCAACAAACCCCACGAAAAGACCCAAACCACCAATGAATGTGTCTACTAACAAGTACTGTGTGCATATCAAAGTTTATCTTATTCTTCTGTGCCATAGCTCAATTGTAGTCCAAAAACCATAAAAACACATCAATGCATAAGTACTTTTTAAGCAATCACTGTCTACCACACATTTATATTACTTCATTTTATATTCCATTTTTATATTTTAGCTCTTTATTTTAACTTGCACTGTTTTATGTCTTAGATTTAAATTTTTCTTGTGTCCCGAAACTCTGATTAAACACCAAGTTAAACTGCAGCTAGTGAAGAGTCGTAAGTTTAACCATTTACTGTCACACTTCCTCTTTAACATGTTGGGGAAAATTGTAAATGAAGACAATACAAAACCGGACGTCATTAAACCAGAAGTGACGTAATCACATGACGCAAACGAAAAAAAAAATATTATTATTAAATCTCCTTTTCAAATAAAATGAGTTACAAACAAATGTGACTTGCTTAGTCGGATGTCACAGCGGCTCATTTCTACATAAACGTGGATTCATGACAACATCTGGTTTTATGGTCATTTTGGGGTTTTGGTTGATTTTAAACAAACATAGTCTTGGCTTTCAGAATATGAAACTCTTATCGCCACATTTAGACGATAAATACAGACAAGCAACTTAACGCAGAGGCATTACAATAGGTGGCACACACGCACGCACGCACGCACGCACACACGCACACACGCACACACTTCTGCGCCACTTTCCCTCTTTCGAGAAAAGAACACAATACTCTATGCTACTAGTTTAGAAATGAGTTAGTCTAATGAATACAATCAATGGATTCCTGTGAAAAATAAACTGTTGACTTAACGTCATGAGAGGGACAGGCTGATCAGCTCACAATGTTTGTTAAGCTTTGTTACAGAACAACAAAGATTTCAGACTGAATAGCTAATCCAATGGCAGTCCTAAAGGGGGGCAAGGGTAGTGCCATAATATTAAGCCTGGAGCCCCTCTTAAAATAACTTTCGTACATTTTTCACCCAACAGTTATCCCCAGATAAGGGAAATTGTTATTATACTTTAACGATAGTGTTTTGGTTCCCCTAAAATCACATGTGTGTACAGTCTGGGGCCCAGACTGCTTTTGACTCTGTGCCTTGGTTGTTTTTAACCATCTAAAAACTTTTAGAGATAGGCAGCTAAAAATGCAAATATTTACTATTTGGATGTTATTTCTGCTAGTTGGATATTGTATAATATATTTATATATAGCTTGTATGTTCATACGCAGCTTCTTTATCTGAATTAAGATGTCTGCCAAATTGATCTGTATATAAGTTGTGCACAAATTCAACTTTATTCAAATTGTATATTGATGAACGTACTATGTGGGTATTGGCGTCCACATAAGCATGTGCTCAAACATGAGAAAAAAATATATGCACAAATTCAACTTTTCATTACATTTTTATATTGATGGTTGTGCACGTGAGAACGGGCGTGCACGTGGTTATGGGTGTGCACGAGTATGTGAGTGCCTGTTTTTCTCAAAATCATGGCTCGGTCCTAATCATTCTGTAATGTGATGTATTTTGCTTAATATTTGGCGTGTCAGGGAAGCTTTCTGTGGAGCGCATATCGAGACTTGTATCGTTTCAGTTATTGTTCATCCGAAGCCTCGGTGCCCGTCGATACCACATGACTGGTTCAGATCGGTTAAGCCACTGCCACTTTTCAGTTTTTGAACAATATTATCCCTGCTGCCATTCATTATATGATAATGTCAGTATCATTATATTATCATACAATTATTGCCCAAATAATTGATTTACACTTATTGGATACATTACTCATTAGACAATTAGTTTAGATCACATGGTTGAGAGATGATATCTGCCTGTTTTATACCCTTTCACCAACAGCTGGTTTTGTGTGCACACAAAGCCAGTAAAGTATATCTTTATTAATGTAAATTCATACAAGACTGGTATTGCATTGAAGAGAAGTGTTATGGGGCGGGCAGCACTAGCGGTCGGGCGTGCATGAACTACGAGTGTCATTATGCATCAAAACTCGGAGGATTCCAAAAGTTCGATACATTTACATGTATCGACTCAAAGTAACCGACAATGTGAAAAGAGTCAGTCTGCACATCACTAATATTGACTGCCGAAATGGAGATGTTCATTTCAGACATCTGGTTGTCTATCGTCATGCTAGCAGCTGTGTGAGGCTGTACTAAGTACAAAGCTGTACAAAGTCTTGGACAAAAATCAACATTTCGACCTGATGATGGCACTAGATAAAAAGCCAGAGGATCACCAAAGGTACAATTCATCCTGAAGGGAACATGGATGATGAACCACATTTCAAATGTATTTGTAATATTTCAGTCTGGAGTACAATGGTGGACCGGCCGACTGACCAAACAGACAGAGAGGCCAATGTTGCCATCCTTTAAGCTGGGGTCACTGTCATGTGATCATGATGTGATCCCCAAAATGAGATATTGTGGAGTATATACTCTATTTTAAATGATATGCTAAAGGCAGTGTGTGCCCCTGCCGTGACCCTAATGTCCCCTGATTGGATCCGTTCCGATGGCAACGATGCGATGAAAGGAACTTGCAAAAGGATTTTCTTATGGAGGACAAGCTGAAACGGTAAAAAAAAAAAGTCCTGCTTTGAACTTTACATTTTTTTGCCTTTCAAATTCGTGTCATGCTACCAAAGGATGCATCAGCTCACCCTTTCTGTTTACGCTGTATACAAATGACTGTGTCAGCTCCCAACCTAAATCAATTTCTTGTGAAATTTTGTGACGACTGCAATTCTCAGTTTACTCACTAGCAACTCCAATATTATTGGCTATAAAGCTGAAATGAAAAAGTTTGTTGACTGGTGTGATGAGCATCATTTGCACATCAATGTACGCAAAAAGTACAAAAAGAAATTGTTCTGTTGCCATACATGGCCAGGACATCACACAGGCCACTTCTTAAAAATGTTATAGGCTCAAATATTCAGTCTGATTAAGAAGGCAGGGAAGATTGTGGGGACCTTCATTCCCCGCACCCCCAAGACATTTTTGAGCGGTCTACTACTCAGCAGGCCAAAAGGAGTGTTGAACTCTGAGCTTGTGCTAATGAATTTTTTAAGTAGGTACAGGGTCCCCTTGTGTATTCACAATCCTCATTTGTTCTTCTGTCAGTTAAACTGATCACTGGGAAACTCATGGGGGCTTGTAAACATGTAAAGTGAGTGATTGGCTGTGTTTAATTTATGTACTAAAATGTCTATGTTCTTGAGACGTATGCCTTAAATATCCGTAGCTCATAACATGGTGAATGGAATGTGATTCATTGGCTGGTTGTCTTTTGCTATTTTTTTATATCTCAGGTTTGTCTGCATATGCATTTTATACAATTGTTTTATTGTTATGTCTGGTCTTGATGCAGCAATTTCCCCTTCTCCAAGACAATTTTCTCCCATGAGAGACTATAAAAGTAACCTTAACCGTATTCATACTTGCAGCAAAGAAGATTTCAGATTGGCATTCAGTTGTATAAAAGAGCTGCTTGGAGGACCATGCTGATAAACAGCGGGGTTCAAGTTCACACTTGAGTTAAGTTAAGTTCGCGCTGATGATTGGACCGATTGTTATGTCACGGATTGTGTTTGAACCCAAATACAGCACACAGGATACCAGGAACAGTTGGTAATGACGGTTAATGCCAAAACTCAGCAGGTACAGGGCAGGACAGGTAATCAACTCAGGTAAGAACAAAAGTCCAAGCAGACAAACCAGTAGGGGACACACAAGGCAGGTCAGAGACAGGCAGGTCAGAGACAGGCAGGTCAGAGACACTCACACTCTGTCTAAGAGTGAGTAAGTGAGCAGGAGAGGCTTAAATACTGGCTTGATTGGAGACGAGATGCAGCTGGAGCCCAGGTGAGGTGACGAGGTGGGAGTGGCTGGCCGGTGGGGTGAGGTGGAGGCGGGGTGAGTGGAAAAGTACAGAGGTGCAGCAGGTAAGGAGAGGAGCAGACTGTGACACTAGATATGGAATGCATTTGATAAATGGGCTGCATCTATATTACTGGACAAAGCGCTTTAAAATGTGCCTTGCATTTACCCATTAAATACTTGACCTTTAAATACTTGCAGCTAATTAAACCATGCTAAGCTAAAGCTTAAAGCAGCGCTCTTTCACTGTCACCCAAACTGCTTTTCTCAAAAGACTGGAGCGACGGGTTTCATTTAACTTATACCATCGAAACACATTACAGCAAAAACACTCAGCATCAGCTCTTCATGGCCTGGCTCATCCACAACCAACAGACTGCTTTATTTTTTTAAATGTACATGTGTTGATTCGGTTGTTACTCACTGAGCCTCAGTGTTGTGATCTTTTTGTAGGAGGTTTTGTGGAAGCAACACCACCACACCGCCAAGTTGATGTGTTAGTCATGCTTTACACAGACACAGGGTCTTGTATGCAATCTAAATATCTTATATAACCTAGCGCCATTACCCTACAGATTTTACAATCATATACTCGCCTATTGGCCTTAAGCATAGTTATACTATACATGCGGAGGGGAAACTCAAACTTCTCGCTCCACATGTTTCATTTGTTCTGATCTGAACATATGCGTTCATGCTTGCGCAAGTGGAACACACATAGGCAGAACAAATAACACACAGATTCTTTACAAAGAAACAAAGAAAGTGATGTTGAATGCAAAATAAAATGTCATTTAATTGATATGTTATTCTGAGCTAACCTGTTTTATTAATAAGAAGTTGTGCTTTAACATGATGAGTTTGATGAAGGACGTTAGGGTTTGTCAAGGTGTCAACACTCCTCCCCCTGAAGCTCATCCATACTAACTTGCTATATTGTTATAATTGAATCACACAATCTTCCCTGGTGCTTCTTCTTAAACTCAACTGTTGAGTTTAAGAAGGCACATTAATCTCTTAAAATTCAGTTTAATGGGTAAACTTCAAACAAAGGTATCCTCACTGATTCTACCTGGTCGCACGTGCTCCGCTTTCATTCATTAATTGTTCATCGAAGCCTTCGTTGTACTCATTTATTCATAATTTATTCATCATTTATTCATCATTTACCTTTCTGTTTTAATAGTTTAGTTTTGTAGTTATTAGTTCAGTAAACATGTATTACATTTATGAAGAACTTGATCCTGTGATTTGTGTGTGTATGGAATTTCAGGGAACTAAAACTAGAACTCCCAGAACTCCGTAGAGCCTTCAAAATATGAGACTACATAATTATCAATATTTCTTCATAATGGATGGTGCTCCGAGGTATTAAATGATGTTGCCCAATATAAAACGTAATGTTTCTGATAGTCGAAGTTAAGTCCCATCACTCTCCTTCACCTTTTGTACCATTCATGTGTTTATAATTCACAATTTCGAGTTATTAGTTGTAAATATATATTTTGGTATTAATTATAAAATATGTTACGAGCAATTCACGCTACATTGGCTTCTGTCAGGCCTTAAAACATTTTTTTTCCACATTACACTTTCTACTGTAGAGTACAGAAAACGTCATCACCAGAAACATGCACACTATCTTCAACATTCTGGCAGAATATGTAACAAATCCTGTTAAATGTCTCTGTCCCTCTCCCAGCCAGCAAGTTTTACCCCCCCGAGCAAATGTTGTTCTCATGAATTCTTAATCACAACCAATGTCACAACACATTGATTCAATCATGAAACGTAATGTGGCAAACCAGCGTTCCTATTTTTTGATTACATTTTAATTGTCTTCATAATAAATTGTCAAGAAGTCCTCTGCTGAGCACTCTGGACACAAATTATAGAACTGCTGAAAAAAAGTTGTTTTTTTTAAACCCCTGCATGCTACTATTCAACTGAGGGCGAGACTGTCGGGATGCCAATGTAGTTCAGATCTATTGGTCCATGACTTTGGTTTGAGACTGAATTATGACAACAAATATGGGTTGAATTGAAATGTTGTCAAGACGAACACAGTCCCAACTATTTGGATGGATTGGCATGAAATTTGGTACAGATATTCAAGGTCCCCAGAAGATGAAACCATGACGACGGTGTGATCAACACAGACCATGTCTTTACTTAGTGCCATGATCAAGTTGAATTTCCTATAGCTCTGATTAAATGAAATTAAATATTGAAGAAACATTCATGTTCCCCTCAGGATGATTGAAATAACTGTGGTGATCCCAACATTTCCATTAGTTTGATTCAGTTCCATAAGCTTCAGCTGTACTTTTTTAAAAAGAGAGTCCACTGGATGCCGCTGGGTCTGTCGGCTGTTTTCTTCCTCATAATCCAGTACATGGCAGTCAGGAAAGGCATAGTTAGGCATGGTACACCCCTGTCGCACACCAGACTCCATGGTGAACCATTCAGGTGCTTTTTCCATCAACGGTGATGCGGCATTAAAAGAGACAATGCGCTGTGACCATATTTGGAGCGATTCCATATGCTCTCACAATCTTCCAGTGTGTCATGAATCAGGCTGTCAAAGAAAGTCGATGACCTTCATGTTCAGTGGGGTGTTTGATATTACACAAACAGCTGGATGGTGTTCTTCAGAGCAAAGATCTGGTCTCTGCAACCAATTTCTCTCCTGAATCCTGCCTGTTCCTGTCTCTGCTTCTGATCAACAGTGGAATCAACTCTGCCTAGTAGAATCCTGCAGAAGACTTTGGAGGGTGTTGACAGCAGTGAGATCCCTTGCCAGTTGTCACTGTTTTGGAGGTTGCCTCACTTGGGGAGTTTAACAGTGAGACCTTTGTCCCAGTCTTCAGGTTTTATTTCCTTCACTCAGATGTTTCTGAAGAGATCTGTGAGCACCTTAGTTGAGGTATTAAAGTCAGCTTTCAGCATCTCAGCATGCAGATAGTCTATACTGGCAGCTTTCCCACCCTTCATGCCTTTGATGGCGTGCTTGGACATCCTCTGCCGGTGGAGGGTCAGCATGCTAATCTGGCTCTGGGTAGTTGAGTACTATAAATTGAATAGTAAAAGAAATGACCAGGCATACTTTAAAATCAATAACGCTTTTAATTAACAAATACAGCACAATATGAAAACAATAAATAACTATTTACAATAAAATATTTCAGGAAATTCAATTGCACAAATATTAGTAAAAGAGAATACCACAAGTCGTTTTAGTTAAGATATTCCTAGCCTGGCGTCTTTGTGGAAGAGATAAATAAGGAAATATTAATGTTAATATCAGCAGCAATAACATAATAACAACAACAACATTAATCATCATTATCAAACCTGTTACTCATAGCATCATCATAATGAGCAAGAGTGCTCACCTAATTCAAACATGACTTGAAAGAAAGTAACCAATCCCATTACAGTGATCGAGCAAGCTAGTATGTTGTTTAAAGAGAAGCAGCAAGGTGGTTGTAGTTTACCTGATAGTGGACACGTAAACCATGTCAGGGCCAGGGGAAGGTCTACCTACTAAAATGACCCCCTTCCAAAAAAAAAAAAAAAAACACCACAGCACTGCGGTTGGTAAGCCTATGTTTAGAAATCACCTCGGTTTTTTCAGCGTTTGAGGGTGTGTGAACCCAACAGCTTTATGATCATTTATGTGATTGCAACATGCAGTCACCGTTGCTACGCTAGCTGCCAATGATTAGTGTATCTTTAAAACCTAAAACTTTAAAGTAAATGACTTCCTGTTAAAACATAATGTCTTGTTTTCTGTTTTTGTAAGTTGACCTCTGGGTGTTTGGAGATATTTGAAGGCCAACACCTCCTCACTCCGAACTCGTCAAAAACGACAGTTTGGTCAGTGCCCCTAAGCTTCAAAGCATGACCCTCTAGATAAAGATACCGTTTGCAAATGAACGACTCAGTGAGTCCCTCCACGTTCGATCCAATTTACTGAGAGCTCAATTGAACATGTTGACTTTTGCCTTCACACAGGACACGAACAGAGGGCTCCTGGGTGTCTTGTTTTTGTTTGTTCATCCTTGTATGAGTAACTGAAAGAAGCAAGTAATGCCACTAAAATGTCACAAATTACTTTTGCTGTCGAGTAATTTTGTGGCCAAGAAAACTTTGTAGTAAGAATAGATGTTGATCATGTGAACCCATGTGTGTCGTACTCACTGGTCGATGCCGTGCAAGTTGCACAGAAAGAAGGTCTTTTATTTTTATACTTTTTCAAATGGAAAATAAAATGTGAAAGTCAATGAAAGCTTCTGTCAACATACTGTGTAGTCCGAAGCAAATAAATAGTCTCTGCTGAAGAGACAGCGGGAATACAAAATGATAAAGAACACATTGAGAGGAGCCAAGACAGATGGAGAGAAAGATGCGAGTAGAGATGCAAATTCCATTCCTATCAGAGTGACTACTTGTATAAATGTACGAGCCCTTGCTTCCTGTTTGATATGAAATGACTTTTCTTAACTAAAGATCGGGTACTTTTCTGTCCAGTCCCTTTCAATAGAGGCGATTAAGATTGAAGTCTGATTTGCCAGAGGGAGGAGAGCAGCTTTCTTTTTTCACTGAGCAACTGTACTGAAGTCTTCCCTGACAAAGCAAGGTTACTCTTTAGCAATTTTAAATTATAATACTATTTAGAGAACTTCTATTTCACTTCTCCATAACTGTAATAATGTCAACGAAAACATAATTTGTGTAGCAATTCTCACAATCTCTATCTAGTCGATATACACTATCATCATTTATGACTATTACGATATAAAGGTAAATCAAGTGGCTATATTTACAGAAGTAAATTTTTTACTTTGAATTACATTTAAACATTTAAGTAGTTCGCTGGGTACAGCGCACACCATTTAGGCTGAGTCTTTGCTGCAACGGCCCAGATTCAAATCCAGCCCTGGATGCTGTGCTGCATGTCATCCCCTGCATTTCCCGTCTCTCTTACACTATCAAAATACATTAGAAATGGCACAAAAAAAAAAATCTCAAAAAAGTATATTTAGTCAATGTAAAACAGTGACAAAGTGACAATTTTAGAAGTAATTGTTCAATTCAAGAAAATGTGACACTTAAACCACCAAAGACAACCAGGAGGAGTACAGAGGACTGATAGAGAGCTTTGTGAAGTGCAACAACAATCAGCTGAAGCTTAATATCAGTAAGACCAAAGAGCTGGTGGTGGAATGCCAGAAAAACGCGAGGTCCCCTGTGCCCCTTTATCCAGGGTCAGGGTGGAATCATACAGGCACCTTGGGTCCAAAAATCTATTAAAATAACTGCATTGGACTTAGAACACTGAAGCCCTCTTCAGGATGGAACATAGCATTGTATAAATGACAATGTGAAAAAGATTGGATAATTTGAAAGGAGTCTCTGGTAGGGATGAACCTAAAGAGAATTACCAGATGAAACTCAGCTTTATGGAGCTTTATGGAGCTTTATAGTTTCAGCTCATTGTTTAGCTGTCGGGCCCAGCAACAGACAGCAGACAGACACAGTTAGTTATTCAGTCTAAAAGAGCTAATTCAAAAGCTCAAAAAGCAGCATAAAAAAATAGATGGATAGACTCTGCATTTAACCGAACACAGTATTAGGAGCAGCTATTATATATGCAGTGCCCAGTGAGAAGTGTGGGGTTCTGGTGTCTTGCTCAAGGGCACCTCGGCAGTGCCCAGGAGGCAAACTGGCACCTCTCAAAGTATCAGTCCACACTCTGTATTTGGTCCATTCGGGGACTTGAACCACTGGTTCCCAAACCAAGTCCTTACAGACTTAGCTACTGCCACCCAGCAAATTCTCAAATGTGAGATGAGTGCTGCAAAATGCATCACCTGATGTCATTACCTGAGGACAGCCAGTGGAACCTGTGAAACACAGCTCTGTATTTAATACCTTTTTTATTATTATTATTATTATTATTATTTTCTATATAGCAGTCAACCTTAGTTAGTTAGTAGGCTTATCATTTGGTTTGTCTATTATAGGTTATTTGATTTGTAAATAATTTAATGATTTAATTTAGCTATTACAACACAGGTGCTATATATAATATTATTATAATTACGTTTTCACTTTAATATTTTGATCATTTTGAATAATGTCATGCTTTTAGAACATATGTTAAATGCACAACCACTCAGACCCTCCATTGGTACTGGTACACACACACACACACACACACACACACACACACACACACACACACACACAGGTCTGCAACTACAACATGATAGAATTTAAGAGGTTGGTATTAAATGACCTTGGTCATAAACATAAAGGCTTCCTCTAGACTAGAGTCAAAGGTAAAACAAACTAAAACAAACACTTTTCTCTTCAGTGACTTCAACATCTGGTGTATTGACAGACAAGTGTGCTAAAGTACCTATTGCAGAGATGAAACATGGAAGGTTTGACACAGAAATGCTTGTACATTCTCACTGCTGTCGGAAACGGTTGGATCTGTCCTTTACAATGAAGACCCTGTGGGGCAAACAATGAGGAACCTGATTAGTATGAAACCAGATAGAAAGGGTGATGGTGCGTTCACACCGGACACAAAGCGAATTTTCGCCTCAAGTTTGACCGCGGCATCATTTGTGTTTACTCACTAGATGCGCTGGAGAGAAGGAGGAGCTTGACTCCACATAGATACCAATGTTTCATCAACCATGGCCGAAATAACCACTATTGCTGCTTTGTCCCAGATACGACTGGAAACCAAACACTGTCATGTCTGGGATCATAACATCATCAGGAAGCTGGAGCTAAATCCAGGCCAAAAGTTTTAATCATTTGAAAAACAAAAAAATTGAAACTGAAAGTTTCTTTGAAAAATAAATAATATATTCAAACTAAAACTTTTTTATAGGTTGAATATTATTTTGATTCCGATCTGTAATTCTTTATAGTTATTTACATTTTTCACTTTCATATATATTTTCATTTTTGAGTTCTTATTGTTTTCATTTGCAGATTTTTTTTTCAGATTCAGATTTTTGGCCCTGATCTGGCGTGGGGGGCGTGGCTTCTACTGAGAGGGGCAGTGAAATGTGTGTGACAGCAAAACAAAGAAGGCTGAGGACCTTCCTCAACCATGTTGCCTTCAGGTACCCCGAGACATATGAGTCAACACTTTCTATACACCATATTCCTGTGATTGGCAGTAAAAAACTGACTGCTATAAATGTGCTCACACAGAACCTCTCTCTAAATATAATAATGCTTAGTAATAAACTAACGTTAAGTTATGAACGTGCACTTGTCTTAAGTCATAACTTGCATGATCTTTGTTAGTTATGCGTACATTGAATCAATCCAGTAATCCAATAATGTAAAGTGACGTTTGTTGATTCTCGGAGCAACTGAAAAGGGACTCTCTTCAGAGACGACTGACTAAAGTTTCCGAGGTCACGCAAAGGCTGCACCTATATGTGGACTGTTTGCAGTTTATAGTCAACCAGGAGATGGTTCTCTTTAAGGTTGTTGATGGTCCAGGTTGAGATGCCACAGGATGTCGTCAATGCTTTGAATGAGCTGTCAACACTTGTCAATATAGAAGACAACTCTAATCTGACCCCTAGTCAGGTGCCAGTGTTTCACGGAGAAATGGGATGGCCAAAATACGTTGTGTATCCTTGGCAACTACAGAGCTTGGTAGTAATGTTATGCATTGCAAAGCTTCTGGGTGTATCTGAGAGGACAGTGAAACGGCACATGCATGATAATGGCCTTTCCATAATGCAGTCCTACAGTAACCTAACTGATGAAGAACTAGACAATTTGGTAAGGTCAGTGAAGACCAGGACACCACATGAAGGATACCGAATGATGAAAGGAATCCTGCAGGCCATGGGCCACCGCGTGCAGTGGACGAGCGTTTTCATCTATACATCGTGTGGACTGGGGTGTGTAGCAAGGAGGACATGTTCTGTTCAGGGTCCTCTGCACTTGGTACATATTGACACAAATCCTAAACTCATCAGGTAGGCCATATATTTGATGTTTATATGCTATGTACAATACATGATGATAGACAAATTAAAAATAATTAAAAATAAATAAAAATAATGATGACTTCGCACAAAAGATAATTTATTTTTCATCAATAACCATTACCTGTAACCAAAGTGAGATGATGACAGCTGAAAATGACAGTAACGGCTCTACAGCTAAACCTGTTGTAGGGTGTACAGGTCCTTTCAAAGGATCTATATTTTTGTTATTATCCATCTTATACCATGTAGCCAAAAATGACTGGTGTGAACAAGCTTGTATTTGAACACATTTCCAGGTCTGAAAAATGCTATTATTTCTTTCTGCTGATTGATATGCTCTGCTGCACATCATGTAACTGGGTGCTGCGACCAATAATAAAACATCCACTTCACTTGCTTTCTTCGTAGAGGCAGTGCAAAAGCATGGCTTTCCATTAAGGTAAGAACAACATTAGGTGTTTTTTGTCCTCAGTGATTTGTGCATTAGCTTTAAAGATGCATGATGGTTTTTAAGTTAGGTGTCAAACGCTATTCTGGCCATCAGCTCCAGTGTTCCTGTTTGAATGAGTGGATCATTGCAAACTTACTGCACAATGTTTTGACCGGTGAAATGACCAGAGTTATGCACAACGAAGTTGGAAGTTATGGACCAACTCTTTCCTTACATTCATTCGATGAATGAAGTTGTTTGTTGTTGAACAAATCCTATACTTCATTACCTGTCTAGAAATTCTCCAAAAAATATAGATGTTAAAAGTTACTGTAGCCTATATCTTATTTTTTTTTACATATAGAATCATTAAATGGACAACTTACAGCACAATGTATGTTCACTAATCGGGGCTGCGGAATGGGGAAGTTTCCTCTCATTTTTTCAATCATATTCGGTAGAATTATGTCAAACAATGCCTTCACGGAGTCATACTTTGTGAAAGTTTAAATATACTGTATAAACTTGAGGGTAATTTGATATTTAATTTGAAGATGTTTGGATGGCTGTTACAAACGTGCACTATGGGATTCTTCACAGCCTCGAGGATGAAGGTGTTCTCGATCCTTCTGATAGCATCCGCCTGTTCTGTGCCTAGCATGTATTTCTTCCACGTCTTCAAAGGGATCTCCATGTCTTCAGGGTGGAGCAGAATCTGTCCCCATGACAACTGTGGACAATGGGACTCCAGACCTGGAAGAGGTACTCATTAAAAGTTTTTTTAAGCAACCATTGTATTGACATACTGTTGGCCAGTGTTCCTACATCATAGAATAATAATATAATATACTAAAATGTAATAAAAATGCTCAAACCATTTCATTTTTGAATATATTAGAGACAAACATTGTGCTTAAAACAGAAAGAAAGTCCTAAAATGTTACCATGAAAACACGTGGAAGTACAACCGTATCTTTCACTGTATATTACACTAGTATTTAAAATTTGAAATGAAATGAATAAATCTTATGAAATGAACAATTTACCGCAAGATTTACTTCCAAACCATAACATGTATTTGTCTTTTCGAAAGGGTGAACATTACTGCCATTAAAAAATACAATCTTCTTATTAACGTAGTATAACTAAGAAATGTGTTTCTTTAATCAGAACATGTAGTCGTAAAACAATAGCAGTTGATGCTAAACATTTATCAAGTGAAGATTTAGGTTATAGTTCAGCCTTTTAAAAAGAATGCTGATTCCTGGCCCAGTTGAAAAGCTTCCATTAGAATGTTTTTGAATTGGTCATACATTATATACATTACATTACAGGTCATGCAGAGTGAACTAACTACAGGGACAGTCCCCTGGAGCAACTTGGGGCTAAGTGCCTTGCTCAGGGGCTCAAAGGTGGCAGCCTGGTGTTGAACTCTCAACCTTCCAGTGTATTTGAAAGCCTAACCACTAGACCACTATACTACCACCACCCACAGGGACCTCACATGTCTCACATGTCCCATGTGGACACAGCAGAGCAACAGACATTGTGGTGCCCAAAGTCTGCACTGCAGTCATGCTTAAACTCACTACAGCAGCGAGCTTCAGAACCCTTGCCATGGGATGTGGACCATCTCTGTCATCTGCATGCCCCTGATCTTCAGCTATGAAACATTAAATACATTAAAAGAAACAAGTGTTATATGACAGTTTAAAATGTAGTTTTCCTTTACTGCAATACAGTACTTTAATTTAAATTAAATCAATTAGACAGACGTACTCTCAGCCACAAAAGAACAGCTGATCCAAAAACTGTAATCAAATGTGTGTGTGTGTAATTAAGAGTTCCAAAAACTTCTTCAACATTAATTTCAAGGACTTTCCATGCCCAAGTCCCTCAAATTCAAGGACCTAACACGGCATAGTTTGGGAGACGGATGAAGGCGAATTGCCATCACAGACAACAATTTAAAGGAAGGCTTGAATGTGTGACCGCGTCCCTAACACAGCACAGTGGAGTTGAAGAGCTAAGGAAAATAACTTAAATTTCTCTTCTTTTCAAGCACTTTTTATGACCCATGTCTATTCATGTCTATTTTCAAAAACCTTTAAGGCCTTGATTTGTTCCCCTCAAATTCACAAACTTTCAAAGACCCATGGTGATTTCATGAGGTTTGGAGATAATTGAGTATCAAACACAATGGTTAGAAATAGCAGTCTGTGTAATTTTATTAAGAACTACAGGTGGAAATAGGTGGAAACAAATTGTCTGACCACATTTCTATGTAGCCATCCAGAGAGTGTTAGTTGGGGTTGTCTAATTCATGTTATTGAGAAGACTGCCATGACTCTAAATTAGTAGGGTTATATTCACTTTTTTATGCACATTATAGAAAAACTAAAACCCAATTAACAGCATAACACACAACTCAAGAACAGATGTCCTGCGATAAGTAGCGCATATTACAGATACAAGTGTACATTTTTTTCATTAGTCTTTAATTATCTGTCATACTGGTTATTATTTAACCAGTATGACAGACATCATTCATAAGCTGAAATCTAAAACTGTTTTAATAAACTCTGATTTCCCCCTTGCTTTATAACAGTATATATAATAATGCAATTATGTTCATATTTGTTTACCTGTGAGAATGTTATTTAAAAAACATAATAATTTGATGTCACCACTGCAGAATGTTTGTTCTTGAGATTTGGATCTTGAACCGTTTCTCTACGTCAACTCTTCGACAAATGGTGTCCAATACATCATCAACACTGGCAGACAAACCTGATAATTAACAGATGTAAACTGCTAATGTTGCATACATAAGCTCTGGAGAATGAAGAACACAGTATTTGCCTTTTCATCTGCTTCCATTGTCGTGGCTCATGGCGTATTGGTACTAACAGAAAAAAATTACACCCTAAGCAAAATTCTGTAAGTAAAATGAACAAATGTCAATCTTCTCAAATACACACGCTAGCATGGATATTGAAATGGATGGATCTCTAGGAACTGTGGTGTGAATTTCAAGAAACAGATGACATGGAACCTTCTGATGGAGATAGAAAAGTTTTAATATTACCGTACGTCTTTAACAGATGTCTCTGCATCATGTTGCGGGGGGGGGGGGGGGCTGTCACAGAAACTATTTGGACTATTGTCTAACATATTACAAATGACCCACACATATTCTGTGTTAGAACTCACTGAACAGCAATCAAAATGTAAAATAAGTTGCACTTTTACAATGCAACATCACATATATTGGCTGAGACTCCACGCACTCGTGGACCTGAAGGGCCAACATTTGCCAAGGAAAACTTGCTTTGCACATTTGGCATTGTGCTTTTGGCATACTTTGGAATTCAAAAGGCACCTGGAGGTAACGGAGTAAGGTCAAAGTTATGTTGCAAAGGCACAATATGCAGGGTGTTTTTCCCTGCCCCTGTAACACTGCAAATTAGGGTTCCAGTCTATCCATCAGTATCAGGAGGAATCAGTCTCCTTTTATCCTTACCACCAGTAATCCAACATTGTTTGGATCATTTCAGTTGTGTTTGTTTGAGTGAGGTATTTGAATGGTAATGTAACACAATGAATGTTATGAACCCTGCATCTCAGGATACTCACCTTGTAGTAGTCTGAAGAACTAAGATAACAATACCATATGGACTACATGCTTGAAGAAAAGCTTAACACTAGGATATAGTGGCATGTTTCAAATATAAAAACGTGCAATTCGTAACTAATATGTTTTTCTTTATGCAATACCTCTTCATGGCTCATATCCATGGGCATGGTGAGATGTCTTTTCTCAAGTCCTGCCTGGTCAAGTTCAACCTCTCCAGATGAGGTTGGGGTTGTCTCTGAATTTACGTTTAACAGGTATGCATAAAAACCAAAAGGATTCCAGGATTTTTATTCAGAAGGCGATGCCTGTTCCTGCTTTCTTTCTTGCTCTTGCTGTCCCTGAGAGAGGGTCTGTGTGAGCACATTCATACGGCTCTGTGCAGCTGCAGCCACTGTCGAATGATAGTCGACTCTCTGGCAAACACTGATTTCAAAAAAACATGAGCTGGACACTGTAAAGAGTGTACAATTCTGACGTAAGCTAATAGCATCAAGCTAGTTATTGCTATGCTTAATTTCCAGCTTTGGAACGCACCTAAAAACGTATTTTCCCTGTATGTCAGCCCCTGTGTTACAAAAACTACCCATCATCACAATATTAAGGATACTAAGCTGAGTCCACGGTTCATACACAGAGCTATGTGGAAGTGGGAAACGTCAATCCCTAAAGTGTGTCTGTTGAACTGCACAATCTGTCATAGTTTATTGCTCTTATACTGCTATTGGTACAGAGTCTTCTCAGAGACGGTCTAAGACAGGTTGCTTAAGGGAACTTTGTCACTGGTGTCAGTTTTTTACTGCCAATCACGGGAATATGGTGTATAGAAAGTGTTGAATCATACTTCATGAGGTACCTATGTTTCCTGAAGGCAACATGATTGAGGAAGGTCCTCAGCCTTCTTTGTTTTGCTGTCACTCACATTTCAACGCCCCTCTCAGCTGAAGCTCCCCCACGCCAGATCAGGGCGAAAAGTATGAAACTAAAAAAGAATACGTTCTGAAAGTGAAAAAAAGATCTGGAACCGAAAAAATAAGATTTGAAACTGTAAAAAATACGATCTGAATCTGAAAACATGAAATGTGCAAATTATCAAATTAAATATCAAAAAAAAAACTTTTTATATACTTATTTTTTGTTTGAATATATTATAATATTGAATATATAATAATATTGAATATTTAAGATCTAATTGTTGAAAAGTACCAAATCAGGAGAGGGATACAAAAGAATATCGAAGGCATTGCATGGACCGTGGAGCACAATCAAAACCATCATCAATAAGTGGAGAAAATGTGGCACTACAGAGACATTGCAAAGATCAGGACGACCCTCCAAAGTTGATGAGAGGACGAGGAGAAGACTTATCAGGGAAGCTACCAAGAGGCCAACAGCAACACTGAAGGAACCACAGGAAGTTCTGGCAGGTACTGGTCACTCCTTGCATGTAACCACCATCTCCCGTATTCTGCACGTCTGGGCTATGGGGCTGGGTGGCAAGACGGAAACCCTTTCTCACAAAAAGAAATATCAAAGCCTGTTTGAATTATGCCAAAAGATGCCTTCAGTCTCCCCAAACCATGTGGGAAAATGTGTTATGGTCTGAAAGGTTGAACTTTTCAGCCTTAATTCTCAAAGATATGTTTGGTGCAAAGCCAATACAGCTCATCATCTAAGCAACACCATACCGGCTGTGAATAAAATATATAAAATAAAATATCTCTGTCTTTACGTTTCAAAAACCTGCAGTTTTATAAGGTCAAGACTTTTATAGCCACTGTATGGCTTGTGTTGCTATGTGAAGACGGGGCATGTATCAGCTCCTACGCTCATACAGAACAGCACATTTTGTGTTCTTGACCTCCAGGCCTGACCATTCCAAAAAATAATCTTTCCAGGTGAGCATGTTCTTAATTACACTCGCTTCTCTTGAGGCTAGCTGGACATAGCTGGCAAAGCCCTGCACTGGGTTTGTGGAGAGGGGGGGGCATATCCACTTTAACCCTTGGTTAATGGCAATTATAAAATGAATTGCACTCCACTGACAGCCAGTTGTAATGCCTGTCTGAAGAGGTGTTGGATGAGCAAGCTGTTTTGAACAGAATGCTTGGATATGGTGCCTCCGTATACATCCTCACTATGTCGCTGAACCTTTGGGGAGCTGCATTTCCTCCAGTGATCTGTTCATGAGTCTCAGATGGATGTTTGTTGTTTATGAATACCTTATATATGTTGGGGAGGAGGAGTATATACAGTACCTCCATGTTGATGGAAATACACACACAAACAACATCAGCACCACACACAGAGCAAGGGTAATTGTTTGAGAGAGAGAGAGAGAGAGAGAGAGAGAGAGAGAGAGAGAGAGAGACACACACACAGAGAGAGAGAGACACAGAGAGAGAGAGAGAGAGAAGGGGGGGGGGGGGGAGAGAGAGAGAGAGAGAGAGAGAGGGAGAGACCTGTGCTATTCTCGCCTCCTTGCGATGCGCTCGCGACGCACACCAATCCGCGGAGGCTCCAGGTCGGTGACAGCTTCCAGAAGAGAGGGAGAACCACACACAGGGACCAACGTGCGGCTCTTGCAGCAGTCCTCCCCGTCTGTCAGCACCAGGGACAAGTTGTCCTCCTGCAGCGTGTCTCACACGGAGGAGCGGTTATGTGATGGGTGTTGGAGCGGAGCCCGGGAGAGCTTTCTGCCAGGGCAGCGGGGTGATGAGGAAGAGCAGGGTTCTGCCGCCGACCGGGAAGTTCGCGTTCTACTTCCAGACGACGCTCAGTGGCGAATAGAGGAGCCACCGCTTTCACTGAAGGATTAAATTACGTGTTTCGTTCATTCGCTTTTTATTTCTGCGCTGAAATGTAGTTTTAATTATGCTCGAGCGCACCTTCGGATTGTACATGTTGCCCGGCTGAGCAACGGCTGCCTATGGATTGTGCTTCTTCTATGCCCATATTTGGAGTTATTTCAGTAGACACTTAACAGGATTCAACACATCCAGGTCAAATGACCGTCTAATGTCCGTGCTGAGTGTGACGAGTCTTATTGTGACATGGAAAAAACGCGACTCCACAGCCTCCTTTATTACTTCATCCTCAATTTGCCCCTTATGATTTGTGCAAATGGTAAGTGAAACCCCCAGAGAGGAAGCCAATGGGGAATGAAATAAATACTTTGACGTCGGAAATAGAGGCTTTTTTTTGTGGCTTTTGAAAAGCCATAGTTCAAAAATGAATACCTGCTGTCTGCAGGATTACACACCTCCTGCTAGTTTTTAAAACTAAGCCGGTGCAATATTGTCTGTCCAATTCTTGAATAGTTGGAAAATTGTGACAAGAAAACAGTTAAGCATGAAAACACACAAAAAAAAAAACAACATAGAATGACCCAGCTGTGCCCCATCACGGCACCATGAAAAACGATGCAGGATTGCTGCATTATTTGATCAAATAGATGGTGGCAGGAGAATGGATGGCCAAACTGGATTGCTTTTAGACGTATGAACGATGTTTTACACGCAGTGCTTTCACACTGCCATCCCACTCATTAATATGTGCTTCTGGTGTCTTGCCTCTCTCCCCATTCCCCTTCATATAACAAAGCTGCATTTACTGAAGTCCCTAAAGATGTGAGTGTGGGGGAGGGTGAGGATGTGGAGATGCCCTGCGCCTTCAAGGCTGTCAGCTCAGCACCCATGTCTTTGGAAATCCAGTGGTGGTACCTGAAGGAGGAAGTACCCAAGGAACTGACTCATGAGCTGCAGATCAGTGCCCCGGCCAACAGAGCCAAGGTAACTGCAACACTGACCACAAACATCCATTAGTTAATTACACATAATTTGTGTGTGTGTGTGTGTGTGTGTGTGTGTGTGTGTGTGTGTGTGTGTGTGTGTGTGTGTGTGTGTGTGTGTTTTGACAGTCTGTGCTTTCTACATCTGCCCTACGTGACCTGTACATATTCTTTGCATCTGCTCACCTGAACCGCTACATCCTAACCCAGCAGCTAGAAATCTGCATCAGTGTACATTCAATGTCAGTTGCACTTAATAACGTAAATCCGCCAGAGATCAGCATTTGTACACAATTGCACGTAGGCATGTGCACTGGCCTATATTTGTAAATCCACAGGCTGCAAATATCTGGACATCCTTTACATGTGGGCCTGTTGCAGACAGTTTCTTTGATATTCAGTGTGTTCCATTTTTTTCTAAAATGTTCAAAGTAAGAACCACCGGTCTTTGAATCCCTTCGCTTTTGTCTATTAATCCTGTGCATTACTCCTGTGGCGATGCCACTCTGACTGCTAAAAGGGCACTTGTTGGTTATCAACACCATTACATTCCTCTCAGGTCCGCTGCATAAAACCGCCATGATAGGATATTGAGGCAGGACGCGATGGGAATTACTTTTCCCTTCAGCATGACAAATCAGTCTTTGGCAGTTGTCTGAGGAGTCAGGGACAATCACATCTGCAGCATTTCCTCTGCCGTTTAAGCACATTAAGACATGCAGCAGGCGTAGAAAGTGCAGAGGAGAAAGGCGCGAAAGGGAGAGAGAGCTTGTCAATGGCGTCTTTGAGAAATGTACGCAAGCAGCTCTGCTCATGCCGTTTGCTCTCCACCGAATGAAATCGCAATCGTGTGTTATTTGCTCTGTGCGTCATCTTCTTTTGAAATATAACAGCTGATGTTCTGTTAATTGTTAAACATGTGATTCACAATGCTTTCTTTTTTCCAGGTCGTTCAAAGGGAAGCCACAAAAATAAGTGTAAGTGTCCACTTACCTGACTGCACGGACTGAAGGGGGTCGATTAGCAGAATATAATTTTTCAAATACGACACAGAGGACTATAATTTGATAAATGACGTTCATATTAATTCACATCTCTTGAGAGAGAGAAAACGCCTACATGATTAAAAGGTGGAGTGTAACATGCTTCTCCCTTCAGGCTGAATCACATTCTGTCTGTCCATGATGCCATGATGGCTGATACACCTGACCCCCAGTGTTAGTCGATTACTCTACTATCTGAGCCAGAGATTGTTTTTTATTCACCTCTGACTTGAGTCTTCTGCTGTGCCAGTGTCAGACATGTTTAATCTCATGTTTTCAGACCTCTAAAATGGTGTCAGTGTTAAACACTCTGTGGCAGGTTGAGCTTTGGTTATATGTTTTTTTTGCTGTTGAAGTGCAGACCCTTATTAGAGATATTTGAGGCTGTATATGAACATATGTGTAGAACTGCTGAGAAGCTAATACAGGGTCATGAGTCGGTGCTTTGTTGATGCCTGTGCCTCCTCCTCTACTCTTAAAACATGAAGCAACCCTTATTAACTGGATGATCAACGCGTGCTAAAACTGGTAGTTGTTCAAGCGTTGCCTTTGGCCACATTTCAGTGTTTCCTTTTTCCTCTGCCTCGCTTTCAGACCGTGCGTGTTCAGGGCAACGCCATCTCCCACCGCCTAAGCCTGTCCAAGGTGAAGAAGGAAGAAGAGGGGGTGTACGAGTGCCGCGTGTCTGACCTGTGGGCCGAGGAGACTCAGGAATTTACGGTTCACGCCATGCTGCATGTCGCGCTGGGGGACGGCATGGTGGCCGAGGAGGCTGTGTCGCACATCCAGAACCGCTGGCCGCTGAGGAACGCTAACACGGTGCTGGGAGGGAGCGGAGCAGGGAGAGCCACCTCGGAGCCGGGCCAGGGGCTGGCAGGAGGTCAGAGGTCAGGGCAGGGCAAGCAGCAGGTGCCTCAGCAGGTCCAGCCCGGCCTCCTGCCCTCCATCTCTTCCACCACCACCACCTCGGTGGCGAAGTCGTCCGCTTCACCCCTGCCGGGGAACGCTGCCATCCTCCGGCAGCAGCTCGGAGCTGGTGAGTGAGGGTTGGAGGGAGGGTGGAAGTGAAACAGAGCCACAGTGACCCCGAGTGGTGGTAGAAGGGAGCAACCTTGTGATATTTACAGACACAGCTCAGCAGACTGCCTGTGTGTCTGTGCTGGTCTGCATCTGTCTCAAGGTTCATCTGTCTTAGTAACTCAAATCTGAACAAATGTGCTGTTTTTCACTTTGACAAGGACCCTTTATCTGTGTCTTGTTGTGGTGGGTATTTCAGTCTGACATGCACAGTGAAGTCTTTTCATCAATTGTAGCTGCCACCATATTGTTAAGTGTGTACAGTTGGGGCTATATGCTGTACCTGACAAGTCTGGAGTCTAATTTCCATGTCATATTGGACACCGCATACTTAAAATAATAACATACTGTTCTTGCAAATATTCTGGAATTACCTATAATTCGCTGAAGTGTGTTTCATTTGGCCATCTTCGGAATCGGAGAGACATATAGTACGTAGGAGGGCGTTCAATTTGCCTGCAATATTAGATGTGTTATGTCCATATTGTCAAATCTATATGCTTCTTATGAGCATGTTGTATTATCACATCTCATCAAAAATACATCTTCCTTGGTGCGAAAAATATTCTCATTCTCAGTCCTCTCATGTGTTGTGGTCGTGAATGAGTGTGATCACCCAGCTCAGCGTTGTCCACCATCTACTCATATGATCCTGCCACACCTCTGTCACACTTTTCAAATCTCTTCAAATCAGGGGAGCATCTTGTTGACGTATGTGTGAACGTGTAACGCCTATTTATGACTGCCTCTGCCTGCCGCCTGGTAGGCGGCACAGGGAAGGATGGGGGATGAAGAGTTGTAATCTACGTCCCCACAGCTCTTCTTCCTGCCCCAGTTCTGTTTGATGAAGCGTACTTGTGAATAATTACAACTCATCGAAGTCTAGTGGAGTCATGTCAGCCATGCTGCTGATGCAGAGAGCACTCAGTCAGCCCCGTGGACTGTGTGACAGATGCTGTGTGCAGGACTGAGATACCTAAATACAATCCTAAGCACATTTGTACCTCCACGTGCTGCCACGATGTTGCTAAATGACGGCGGCTAGTCCGAGGTGTTGGAAGCATTAGAGGTGACATCCTTTCTGCTCTTCTGTGTGCGTGTGCTTAAACTGCTGTGTCGTTTCTGAAGAGTGTCAGTCCACACTGCTCGCACAGCTTTGATCAGTCATTCAGAGGCTTCTCTGAGGGAGAGGACTTTCATCACACTGACGCTGCCGCTCCGACATGTACTGTATGTGGAGCCTTTTATTAAAGATGTCTGTCGGTGTCTTTGTTTAACATTTGGATGATGGATTCATTACGTGCGTACATGTTTGTCTGCTCTATTTTGCCCATGTCTATGCAAATATGACGGTTACTAGTTTTAAATGGATAAAGTGAACATCTTCGTTTGCATGTGTGAAAACAGTCCTGACGACCGTAGGAGCATATCTGCCTCTTGTAATATTTGCAAAAACTAGTTTTTTCGCTGAAGACAGCAGTGTACACGACTAACAGGTAACCTGTCGAGGATACACCTGCCAGAGGAGAAAATACAACAACATAGGTATTCCGCCAAAATAAATGTGACGAGTTCTTTCTACACTTGACCTGAAGTAATGTGCACTCAGCTCCTTCAGTGATTGCAGACACTTGGAAACAGTGTCGTGTTTAGTTTAATCAGGACAGATACTAATAAAGCAGACAGCTGCATCTGCTCCAAGCATCGCAGTTATAATGAGGAAACCCCTCTGGTGGAATCCAGACATGTGGTGGTGCAGTGAAATGAAAAAACAGACAGACAGACAGATCGTACCAGTACAGCTGCTTCGGGAAAAAAAAAAAATGTTAAACATGTCTTACCAATATACAAAGCTTATCTAAATGAAAGGATTTTAACTGTGCATATATACATGTGTGAAGTGGACTCAGTGTAAGTAATTCAAAATAAAAAGGTAAATGTACTGTAAAATATAGAGAAGTTCTGGATCATTTCAAGAGGATGAAAGGTGGATGAGTCTCGGGTCTCAGTCCGGACACAGAGAGGGCTGCTTGTACAGGGAGATGGTAGCTGGCAGGAAAGACCTCCTGAAGCGGGGCCTGTCACAGTGGACATGAATCAGTCTCTTACTGAAGGTGCTCTGCTATTTGACCAGAAGGTTTTAAGAGGATGTGAGGTGCGTCCTCTTCTCCACCACCACCTCTAACAGCCTCAGGGCGGATCCCAGAACAGAGCCGGCCTTTCAGATCACTTTGTTCAATCTATTTTGGTCGCTGGCTGTGATGCTACCTGCTCCAGCACATTGCAGCAGAGAAGATTGTACTTGCGACAACAGACTCATAATGAATTGCAACATGTTGTTGCACACAATAAAACACCTGAGTGTCCTCAGGAAGTAAAGTCTACTCTGTCCTTTCCCATAAACAGCCTCAGCGTTACATTTCCAGTGAAGTCTGTTGTCAAGGTGATCTCAAAGATACTTATCATCCACCTCCGCTCTCAAAATTCTAAATGGATCAGCCATCCAAGAATTCCAGGATATTAATGCTGATGGTTGGGTGGGGAGGAGGTGGTGTGCCTGAAGTATTGTCTGTGGCCAGGTTGTGATCCGCTCTTCCCAGAGTGAACAGGGTGATGGAACGGTATGCATCCTTGACATTTGCATAGAGGAGGTCCAAATGGTTGTTTTCCCTTGTAGGGTGGTTTACAAGTTGTGGGAGTTGCGGCAGTGTTGCTGAGAGGGACACATGGTTAAAGTCTCCTGATTTGAAAATGAAAGCATTGGGGTGTTGAGTCTGTCGCTACGTCTGCGGCTGCTGATGTTGGGATGTAAACAGAAACAAACTCCTTTAGTAGATAATATGGACAGAGACCCACGGCTATAAGTTCGACATCCACGTTACAGGTGCTTTCTTTAACTATGATATACCTGGGGTTACACCACCTGTTGTTCACAAGCACCGCAACCCCCCCCTTCTTACTGCTCTTCCAGAGGTCTCTGTCCGACCACACCGCCTGAAAGCCAGCAATGGACGCATTTGCACATGAAGGAGTTTATACCTTCTCGTCCTGGCTCTGCGTTTGGCTCCGGCCCTACATCCCCTTTCTTCTCTGCCTCAGTTCCTTCAGAATCTGACCAAGGAAACAGTTATTTGTTGTTTGTTTTAGGTGAAATGCCCTGCAGGAGAGGAAGACCCACCCTGCAAATAAACCCTTGATAAAGCCAAACACACACATGAGGTTATGAACTGTAATAAATCCAGACCTGTTATTACCTCACACAGATCTTGTCCTCCTGCCTGTGTAATTTTCAGTAAGCCAAAAAACCAAACCAATGATTAACAAAGTAGTTGTGAAGCCATGTGTCCACTGTTCATTTATGTAACCTACAGCTGTTAGTTCTTTTCTGGATGATTACTGACGCGGCACATTAAACCTCAGAGTCAGAAGCTTGACCGTCATTGGACTGTCGAGCATGATCCCTTAATAGCTCTTGTTGTTTTGTCCGTTTCGAAGCAGTTACATTTCCCTGTGACGAGGCTGAGAAGTCAAGAAAGTATAAAGGGACCATAATCTATTATTTGAGGGGTGCATTTCTGCTACAATCACTCCAAAACTTAAACTGAAATAAGAATTTGCTAATTTATTTTTATAATAGAAGCAGGACGTGTTCCATACATTTTCTCACTCAAAAGTCTGCGTTGTGGTGGTGACCTTTTTATAACTATAATAAATGTGCCCATTCAGAATATAAAATATCCATAGCTTAAAATAAAAAAAAGAAACCAGAGCAGAAAGTAGGTACAAAACTTTTCATTTCTTTTTGCATATGGAAAAAACAATGAAACTATATCTTTTTAAGTTGAGGTGAATCCCTGCAAGCTATAAATTAAAGGCAATATAGAAACACATTATTTGTTCACAGATTCTTTACCGTTATAAAATGAACATTGTAATAGCTAATGCCATGAAGTGCAGAACAACATCCACGAAAAAAAAGGGGATAAACCAGTTTCACAATGTTGCCAAATTAAATTAAAGCCTGATTGGATGAATTAGTTTGCCAATTCTCAACATAAGCCAATGTAAGATCCTTTTTAATTCAAGATCAGTTGAGTCATGTTCTCATGGTATCAGAAAGATCTGGTAACAGTTAAGATTCTTACAATGACAGTGCAATGTCCCTCAGCTGCTCCAGCTGCCGTGTCACATTTTAAAAGGTCCAAGTAAAAAAAATAAAACACAAACACAGATAAAAATCCTTCTTAAACCTTTGTCTGATCCCTGCCAGACTGAAGTCATCATGTCAGAGTCTATAATGACTGCACTCATTTTCTTTCCCACAATTGTAAGGCAAACATTTACCATGTTGTACAAGAGTAACTTATGACCCACTGTTTTTATAACAATCTAAAGGAGAAATATCAGTCCATTAAACATTTTTAAATAAATATTACCTTACTCTCTAACTCCTTTCCTGGGGCCTCCTTTTCCCTCCCTGCCCATAAAAATAACTGTCAGTTAATTGTGAAATGAATAATTTGTGGTGTCAGTTTACCTATACATTTCTGCATCAGGAGAAGTTTCTGGGTCTTGTGATACATGTATGGCCTCGATGGTGTGGAGTCAGATGTGGTGCATGTTTGCTGCGTATTGCTGTGCGTGTCGGTTGTGCATTGGGTTGTGGACCAGCCGGAGGAGAAGGATCCTGACATGGTCATGGGTTTTGGTTTCCTGCTTTATTTAGACAGTTCACTCATGTATTCTTCATTTGTCATGTTTGGCCTTTTGCAGCGTTCCAAATCGTGTACTTTTTCTTTTTACTTTTAGTACATACTGCAGTTGCCCTAAAAAAGTGCGTACTGTTGCATGCAGTATGCATGACGTCTGAGTCCTAACATGGCGCCTTGAACTTGACCGTCTTGCTCATATATCCACTGTGCAGAGGATTGTGGGTCTGAATAGCCAGATAAGCATGCTGGCTTGCATCCTGCAACATATGACCGGATGCAGGAGGACATCCTGGTATTTTTGGCGGACTGCATTTGGCATACTATGTATTGGGACATACTAAATATTTTTCTGGCATACTAAATACTATGGTAGTATGGGTATTGGAAGCCCCTGTTTTCTACCAGACCTGTGCATTTGTGGATTAGTCTCTTTTCTATTTAGGCTGCGTTCCAACGTAGTTAGTCTTTGTCTGCCATAATGCTCGTTTCTAAGTTACAGCCTTGCTCCTCTTATTTAGTGGTTTGTTCTTCCAGCCACATCTTTATTTCTCATTATTAAAAACCTTAACAGGCAGTCTATTAGAACTTTATTTTAAATTGTAGTAAAAATCCCAAAGTTTCCAATTAAACTTTCTATCTGAAGGAATGGTGCAAAAACATGTATTGTAGTATATTAATTTGTCATGTGCTTGTAGTTCATGCTTTTTCTATATATATCTATAGATATTTTGGTAAACACATAACATTACTACCAGTAAACACATACACATATATAGGCACAAGCGGCCATGAATGGCTTCATACCCTCCGTTTGCTCGTTGGTCAATTGTCAAAACGGAAACCACAAGCGGCAGCGAGCAGGTTTGGCGGAGCCGATCAAAGTCACTTTAGCTGGTTTAATTCTATCTAAGAAGGGAGCGAGACCGATGTTTCAATAACGGCACACTCAAAGTCCTGCCATTTCAGCCCCTTTATCGTATTTGAGCGGTGGGTGCGTTCAGAATATGGTGCCGGATGTCTCCACAGAGTTTAATCAGGATTGCTCCGAAGAAACTTAAGTTACGAGCTATTTCATGCTAAACCCCGGCCTTAAGATATATTCATTTAACAGTTTTTCACATTATACAAATTATACCTTTTGTAGAGGTTGTTGAGGCTTTTTTGTAGAGGACATAGATATGTGTGCCAAATTTCAAGTCAATCGGACTTACTGTGTGAGGGGCGTGGCCTAACCATAATCGCATTTTTGATTGTTAATAACAGCGCCACCATGTGGCTGATTGCGTTTATATTTCTTGGGAACTCAATGCAGTTATTGGGGCAAGTTTCATGTTTTTAAGTCATTCCAGCTCACTGGAATTTGAGCTGCGGATTAAGACAGCAAATATTAAGAAAAAGAACAAACCGGCACAAACTTAATAGGGTTCTCACCCTAATAAACCTTACCTACAAATATGAGAAGTCACTCCCCAGCCCAGTTAGTGTCAGCTCAGTGCACCACACTAAACTCCTATATCAACTTGCATGATTTTATGTCTTTGTTCATCATCTGTGATGTGAAAACATCACAATTCCACACTACATTTACATTACATTTAGTTTGGCGAAGACTTGTACAGTTTACAGCCTGCCATGTTGTTCCTCTGTGTACAATGAGGCAGCTAAGAAAAAGTGATTTGAGTGACAAAAAGAGAGTTGACTGGTGTTCTTCTTGACTGATGACTTCAGTCATTGATTTTAAGGGGGCAGCCCTAAATTAACCTAACCTGCATGTTTTTGGACTATCAGATGAAACACAGTCGACCTTCCTTTGTTATTAAGTGTCAGCTAAATACATTTAATTGTCTTTATTTGCACACACACACAAGTCAACGTGGAGAGATGTCAGAATGATGGGGCTGCCGCAGCACAGCGCCCCGGGTAGCTGGGGGTTTGTTTCCTTAATGCTCAAGGGCGCCTCAGCAGTGCCCTGGAAGTGAACTGGCAGCTCTCCAGTATTGAATTATTACCCACTGAGCTATGACCCATTGTTTCTACCTTAATTAAAGTTGCATAAAGATTGGATCATTTAAGTCTTTGAAATCTTTGAAATAATCTATACTTTGTAATCTGGTGGTATTTGCCTTATGATGATAAAGGTTTATTTATTACATGAATTTGATTACTAATGTAGAATTGCAATTTAGTTTTATAGAAATGCTCACCTTGATGTCCGATGTGAAATTTGCACCTAGGAAATATATTGTTATTATTCTTGAGTGGACTGTCAGTCGGCCAGGCTACTGGTGTCTGCTACACACTAAATCAAATAAAGTTTGAGCTATGAAGGCTCGCTGACATTTTACTATTGACAGAAGAACCCGGCGAAATCCATCTTGGGCAGTTCCCCCTCCCCCCCTCTGGTCCCTTCAAGTTGATCTGCTCTAAGTATTTGACAACAGATGAATGTTAAGAAGCGTGGCAAAAATTGAAAGATTACTTCATGCTCACTCTCGGCTCTGCTGCCTTATCCTCACTAATAACAGCCATTGACGTGAGAAAAAAATGCGGGCATCTGTCACTTTTCTGCAATGTCATCTGACTGAGTGGCAGAAACAATTAATATGGGGGGGCAGGGGGCGGGAGAGATAAGCTGTCTCAAGGTGCCTCAAAGTGCCTCTCATATTTTCATTTTTCATCTGAGGTTTGTGGGCCTTGCTTACTCACTGATAAGCTCTTTAGCTGCTAAATGCTTTATCATGTTCACCAGCGAGTCTCTAACTGTGTCTGTCTGATGTTTGCTGCTGAACAGGTAATGTACAGTGGGTCAGGTGTGTGCTGCGGCCTAAAACTATACAACAAACCACTAACCACGACAATTTGAGGCCCTTTTGTTGAGTGTGTTTCAGTCCCACCAGCTGGGTCTACACAGCTCCCCTTAAGCTTCCACTACCTTCATGTCCAAGCTATCTGAGCTGCTCACCTTTATCTGCTCCATGTCCCGATCCACATTTCTGCTAAGTGACTTCAATATTTATGTGGACTCTAGCAGCTGCACGTTTGCCACTGAATTCTGTCACTGCTGGACTGTTTTTATTACACAGCATGTTCAAGGTCCCATCGCCCAAGGTAACACTCTGGATTTGGTATGCTCCATAGGTACAACTCCTTCCAATCTGCAGTTCCTGGACCATCAGGCCATCCACTTCATTGTTCCTGTCCCCCTGCCTAGGCAGAGCACAAAACATTCAGAATCATCAAGAAAGTGAGTGCACCAGCCCTAAATAACACAATAGTGACCCATATGGACCCAGATCCCCCTGTTGCCATTGGGGATGACCTGGTGGCCCACTACAGTGCAGATACATTGTTATCCCTCAGCCTTTCCCCCCTCAAAAGCCAGACTGTCTCTTTCTCAGGTCCTGCCCCCTGGTTCACTACCTAATTCGGCACAATGATGGCCACCAGTCGTCAGCCAGAGGAGCTCCATAAAAGATGTCCACCTCGAGGCCTTTAAAGACAAAAAAACCTATAAAGGGACTATAAAGAAGCTCTTTCCTGGAGCAAGACGCAATATTGTTAAATTCTCATTCGCAACCAACAAAATCACCCTAAAATGCTGTTCTCCACAATCAACCGGCTACTGCTTCTTCTTGATGCTCCCTACGCTACAGGTGGCCCCGAACTCCAGTCCAAGTTCCTGGATTTCTTTCAGGCTAATGCCTAAAGCTCTGGACCACATGCCCAGAGGCTTGGTCAAGGCATGCCTACCTACACTGTGCCCCATTATCGTTGTAATTATCAACTCCTCCTTGGAATCTGGCTTAGTACCCTCCAGCTTCAAAATGGCCACAGCCTCCCATATCGTCAATAGCCAGGTCTGGACCCAGATGACCTCACCAACCTTACTTTTCTCAGTAAGATCCAGGAAAGAGCAGTTGCCGCCAAATCCATTAGCATATGTCCAACCATGAGCTCTATGAACCCCTTCAATCTAGTTTCAGATCACACCACAGCAGAGAGACATCATCTAAAACACCAATGATCTCCTCATCCCTACTGAATAGCCACATCAGTATCCTCATTCTCCTGGACCTCTCTGTAGCCTTCAATACAGTTTCCCACATCGTCCTCCTTAACCCTTTAACACCTAAGCCTCAAAATGTCTTTTTTGCTTATTTTGACTATAAAAAGGTCAGAAAATGTCCTGTGAGTAAGTGCTTTTGCCCATTTTTCAAGAATACCTTTGATTTTAGAGTTTTAGTGAACAAAAAGCATTGGAATTGTACATGAATAACAGATTTTGAATGTTAAATTTGAAATATGAAAAGTATAAAACTATTTACAATAAAATGTGTGAGTCTTTGTCTCTTAAATGTGCAAAAACAGGCCATAAAATGGAAACTATGTAGAGGCGTTTTTTTCCACACAGGGTAATTCTCTTCACACTCAAAGGCCTTGGTGGTACTGCCAGTGACAGTTCCTCTCTGGCTGCAGACACAGGCCCACATTACAGTCCTCACACTTCCAAGCAGTGCTCGTCTTGCAGAGTTTGCAGCGCCGTCGCCCCATGCTTGCTCTCTGAGCTTTGGTCTGTCCGCTGCTTGTGGAGACATGTAGGTGTTTTTTACCTGGGGTCTTCTGAGGGCCATTTTTCAAGTCCACTCCAAGGAGGTGTGCAGTGAGCTCCTCCTGGAAACGCTGACGGGTCATAGGATTCCCCTGCTGCAGGCTGGCACAGCGAGCCTTGTGGATGACAAAGGAGTTTGTCACAGCGATGTCAACCAGATGCTGGAAAACAGTGGTGGGCCATCTCCTGGTTTTCCAGTGGACTGAATGTGTGCCAATCATCTGGTCCGGGGTGTCCACTCCCCCCATGTACTTGTTGTACTCTGTAACTGTGGTGGGTCTGGGGACAGAGATCTTTTGTTTTGGCCCATCACGTGTCTTCTGCCAGTGCTGCACTGTGTCCCCCCTGTACACTGGGTGGATGGTGGAGCACAGGGAGACTTCTCTGGTGTCCATCCACTTCACAAACAGAAGATCCCCGTCCCTGATCCACCGGATAAAGTCTTGTGGGGATCTTTTGGTGAGTGCATTTTCTTGGGTGGTGGGGACACCAACTCTTCCCTGCCTATATGTCTCACAAACTCCGAATCCCTGCCGGCTCAGGTGTCGGAAGAGGAGAGGACTGGTGTAAAAGTTGTCTGTGTAGACAATATACCCAGACCCCAGGTAGTCTTTGTTGACCAGTCCTGCTACAACATCAAAAGAGAGCCCCTTCCCTGATGCTGTCTTGGACTTGCCTGTGTAGAGCTTAAAGTCGATGGTGTAACCGTTCATGTCAGCAAGCACAAAAAACTTCAGCCCACACTTTATTTGCTTGGCCTTCATGTACTGCTTGATGCTGAGCCTGGCCTCGGTACCAACCATCCTCTCGTCAACTGCAAGGTGTTGTCTTGGGTGGTAGATAGCCTTGCAGTTCCGGTGGAGGTGGTCATAATCCTCGGTGCCCTTTCTCTGATCATTTTCCTAATTTTTCTTTGGGTCACTCATATGAAGATTAGATAAGATGGCCATGAACCGGTCTTGGGACATGACAGTGGCAGGGAATGACACATTTACGCATAGAAAGTACAATTACACACCTAATACAAACTTACAGACTTGGTACACTGTTCTAAAAAAGGCACCACGCAATTCAAGTGTCGATTTACATACCATCTTGCTTCCATTTTAATTCAATCGGCTGTTCTCCGCTCTGTTTCTCCGCTCTGTTTCTCCGCTCTATTGTCTGTATTTCTCCACCCCTGTGTGTGTATTTGCTTGGAACAAAGGGGCTGTTTCGCGGGCTTTCAGGAGAGGTGTAAGTGAAATTACCATAATGAAACCATAGTGGCTGTAAAGCGCAGAGTCTCAGCTTTCAGAAACTGTTGGAATTTTTTCGATAGCGTAATTACGCTAATCCAAAGTGCGCTCGGCGCCCACACACTCGGTGTTAAAGGGTTAACCACTTAGCTCTCTCCTGGTTCCAGTCATATCTCTCTAACAGGAAGTCAATCAGAGAGTCCAGTTCCGACCCCGGCCCCAGTAAACAAAGGCGTGCCCCAAAGCTCTATGCTTGGACCCTTCCAAAGATTTTACTGCTATATGCCGATGACACTCAGGTCCCAGCACAGTCCTTTGTCAACTGCTTGTGCAACATAAAAACCTGGAAATTGTAGCAACTCTAGCAATCATCTAGAAATTGAATATATTTGGGATGGTGATAGATCTTTCTGTATTTTCTGATTTTGTTTTTAGACTTAACAATTAATCACTTTATCGTAAACCTAATCAAGAAGATAAATTAGTTATTAAAATAACTGTTAGTTGCAGTTGAAATTTGACTTTGATTTTGGTAAATCAAATCTTTGTTTAATAGGGAAACAAAGTTCATTGTTTTGACATCAATGTCAATTTGCCTGTATTTGCTATATCAAAATGAATATTGATTGGAATATTGAAAAAAATATAATAATATAATAATGATAATAACTGATCTTTAATTAACATACTGTAATGTTGGTTTTGTGTTTTTTTTAAGTTTTGTGGTAGATGTGTTGTAGCTCAAATGAAATGTTTGAAATGTATGAAACTTACAATTATTCATTTGATTATTTATTTTGTGTTCATAGACTTTTTATCTGTGAGGTGGCAAAAGAGAGATTCGTTTTTTTAACATTTCAATCAACTCAGAGCTTCTAGAAATAAAGCAAACTGAAACTGTAAAAGTGAGGGGTCTGGTGGAGGTGATGGTTGCTGAATGATGGGGAGGTGATATAGCTGGATGATGGTGGTGATGGTTGCTGGATTTTGGTGGTTGGATAGTGGTGATGTGTGCTAGATGATGGTGGTGGAGGTGATTGGTGCTTCATAATAGGTGTTAGATGATGGTGGCTGGATGATGGTGATTGTTCCTGGATGTTGGTAGCTGAATAATGGTGGTGAAGGTGATTGTTGATTGATGATTGTGGCTGGATAATAGTTGCTGGTGGCTTGAAGCTATTGCCTGGATGATAGTTGCTGGACGATGGTGGTGGAGGTGATTGTTGCTGGATGATGGTGATGGAGGTGATTGTTGCTGGATGATAGTTGCTGGACAATGGTGATGGAGGTGATTGTTGCTGGATGATGGTTGCTTGATGAGAGTTGCTGGACGATGGTGGTGGAGGTGATTGTTGCTGGATGATGGTTGCTGGATGATAGTTGCTGGATGATGGTGGTGGAGGTGATTGTTGCTGGGTAATGGTGACTGGATGATGGTTGTTGGATGTTGGATGTTGGGGGCTGCATGATGGTGCCTTGTTAACGTTAACTTATTAAAAGTATAATCAAGTGACACCAAATAAACGATTCCCAGCGATTGGAAGCATTTTAAGATTGTGTGGTATAATCTTGATAACAGAAAAATAATAAATATTTCTGTTATTTTCTTATTTTAAATAATCTTGCTGTATAGTTTCAGGTCAACTAACCTTAAGTAACGTAAAATTGGATGATCAGTAGCAACAAGACCGAAGGGTTAGCAGGCTTGAAACGCACAGTAGCATTGTCTAGCTTATTAGCCTAGCTTGTTATCCTTAGCTAGCTCGGTAATGCAACTTTTAGTAAATTCAACTATAAACACAATTCATATTGTTTAGGAACAGACTTAGATAACTGAACTGTTGCCATAAACGTTTTCTTTGCATAGATCACAATTCCTCCACCTTTAGCACGGTGATCTGTGCAAAACATGTTTTACCCATCCATATGATTATGACTATCTGGAGTAGATCTACTCAGCTATGTCTATGATAAAACCATAATGCATTGGTTGACTTTGCCCATATTCTAACCGTATACATTTTTGGCAAAAGGCGTCTCACATTCATATGCAGAAAACCGGAGGAGAAAGTACCCAGACAAAGACTGTAAGCAGCGCTTTTTCATTAGCCATCGCACGTTACTGTAGTAATGTATGGTTTATGTGACAGAAACAACTGAAATGAATACACACAACACACCAATAAACAATGTGCCTCAGAAGGGGCCTGCTACACCAAGTACTACATTTGTTTTAATCAATTCACCCGGTTGATCTCCGATAGAAGAAATATAAGAAGACAACACCGACCTGTAGCAACCGCAATAATTATGACGCAGCATCATTAACATGTTATCATCAGCAGGGTGTAGAAGAAATGTTGTCTGATCCAGTTTAATGCTAACATTAAATGTTAGTCAGCTAATGTGCTGTTAAAGATTAGCTTGTCGTGTCTGGTTGTGTTTACCTTTTTTATCCGGAGGATAAAGGAGTTAAAAATACTGTAAAATATGATTTATATGTTTAGAATACACAATTAAATCAAACACTGACACTAACAAAGCAGGAGAGGTTTATGTTTTCAATTTGATTCCAGAGGAGATATTATACTACAATCTGTTTCACATGGTTTTATAGGGCTAACCTCAATGTTAACTGGTCCAATGCAGCAATGCAGAGCAATGTGAGGATTTTCATATCTGGATAAGTAAAATATATATATATACAGTATATATATATATATATTTTAAAAAAGGTAGCTAAAGCAAGTGACCGATCTCATCGCTGGGGACTCTTCTCTCTTTCCATTGGCTCGCAGACCTGGAGGTCCCCAGACTGGGTCACAGTTGGATCTTTCTCCCGTGCACAGAGAGGAGTCATTTATTTACTTTGACGCACATTTAGGATTGTGACAGGAACAGGAATTGGTTTTCAGAGATGATCTTTATAAATGGCTTCATTATCATTTCCCTCTCTGGCAGTGTGAAGTTTCATGCTAAAAGTTTTTGTATTGGCTGAAAAGATTTCCATGTCACCTTTATCTTACCCTGTTGACCTCCTACCTTTATCCAGGATAAAATTAATTTATGTTGTATAGTTGTATTATTATCCCACACAGTTTTAAAACAAAACAAAAAATGTTTCACTCAAAATAAGATTGACATGGTCCATCATTTTGTGTTCTACTTACCTTTAATTATATTCCATTTGTATTGAGGTTGTAATGTGGTGGAGATATTATCATGGGAGGTGAAGGTTCATAAACACGGTATACCAGGTTTACATGAGGTCTGGTCTTATCTCCTGGTTTACATTCTGGGTCTTCAAATGTAAAACAATGGGATGCTTTATTGACTCACCTTACAAATAAAACATAGGACAATTGATCTCCTGACGAGATAAAAGGGGGAAGGGTGTCTAATCAGGTGAAATCTGAACATTTTGGTTTTGAGCCTATCAACATGTTTATGGGGAAGGTGCTACATGTCGCACGATAAAAAACGTTCTCCTTTGAAATATATTAATTTTATATAATATATTTATTTTAAATATAGAGACCATTGGTAATAGACTTGGCGGGCTCTAAAGTACATGTTGCATTGTGATGTGAGATCGGGTGGAAAATCAGCTGAAATGCGCTTTAACTTAATTTTGTGCCAACAATGCCACTGGGGTGGTAGTAGCTCAGTCTGTGGGGCCTTGGCTTGGGAACAAACATTCTGACATCCCTCCACATTGATGCATGTCTACAGCCTACATCCTGTGTGTGTTTTGGGCCTGTTTAAATGAAGAAAATAGCAACAGAATGAAAAAATTAATTTCCGTACATAGCTTTTAGTCTTAGTGCTTCATGCACAGTATGTAGCTATTTCAAAAAGAGCCTGATTGTTTGTACATTGTTTCAAAAATGAATAGCTACACCAACTATAAATGTTCTGCATTTATATAGCACTTTTCCAATCTTTGCGATCACTCAAGTGCTTTACAACACATCAGTATTCACCCACATTCATACAGAGTCACAGGCTACTGTACAAGGTGCCACATGCTCATCAGAGATAATCATTCACACACACTCACACACCGTTGGCCATCGGGAGCAATTTGGGGTTCAGTATCTTGCCCAAGGACACTTTGACATGCTGACCATAGAGGCCGGGGATCAAACCACCGCCCCTCCGACTGGTGGATGACCTCCACCTCCTGAGCCACAGCCGCCCACACTATGCAGAGCGGGGCGTTGCAAAGCATCAGTTGTTTCCACCATCATCTCCTTTTTAGCCATGCTAGCGGCAGCTGAACTAATGACATTCCCCTCATCCTAACCTGTACTTTTGTGCTAATGTTAGCGTGCTAGCATATTAAACTAAGACGATGAACATGGTAAACATTATACCTCCTTAACGTCAGAATGTTAGCATGATGATGTTTAGCTCAAAGCACCATTGTCTGTATCTATGTACAGCCTCACTGAGCTGCTAGCATGGCTCTTTAGAAACACTACTAGACAAGATCAAGTTTAAGTAGTATTTGCAGAAACCTTGTAATTGTCGTCTTTCTTTATCTTCTACTTTTCTCTCTCATCCAGGCTGCGGTGTGATGAGCACCATGGACCCCCTCCTCTGCATCATTCTCCTGTTCCTGCATAAACTCCTTCCCTTCCTGTTGGCCCACTGATAAGACTTCAACCAAAATTGTGTCGACCTGCAACGTTCTCACTCTCTATACCAAAAACAAAACAGAAACTAGCAGCAGTCAGTGCCCACCAGGGGTGAAAGGATCACATTAAATTGATGTAATGCTGTTGCAACAAATCACTGCAGGGAGGGAAAGCGATGCAAAAAGGACGGAGGAGTCGGACAGAAGACGCTAAAGAAAACGGAGGAGAAGAAAGCTTCTCCGACTTGAAACACACATGAAAGCTACACGACTGTGGAGTGCGGAGAGCAAACATGTGGTCACAGTGAATGATGGGAGCATCACTACTGATCCACGCAGCCTATACAGTGTGGACACATGAAGCGCTGCCTCTACTCTGCACCTGCTTCATGCATGGCCCTCCTCAAACACTCCACACTCATTTCTTTTGCAGCATTTCCACTGTGAAGTCTGTTCATCTGATAACTCAGATCAGTTCAGTGTGAGTCCGACTGCTGACTTAGTCACTTTCATTTGTTATATGGGAGACATGTGACTGTTTTTCTTTGATCAGCTTGATCATTTACGTATTTTTCTGTCGCCATGTGAAGCATCTTCATTTTACAGAACGACCATTCATCCTGTGTTGGTCTGATGTATGCTGTGTCCACCCCCTCCCACACAAACACACACACACTTACTTTTGTTCATAGCTGTGTTCTATAATGTAAACAAACAAATAATAAGCTGATATATTTTGATTAAGATAAGGCACATCTTACCATTGTTGTTGTTAATCACCTCCAATAATGTTTATTTTTATTAAATATATGGTGATCAAAGTAAGACATTTAATTTCTATGAGACAAAAAGTGATTTATTGGTGACTTGCCAACAGCAGTTGAGATGAAGGTTTATTGTTTTTGTAATAAAAGGTAGATCTGAAAAGTGTTGCACGTTAATGGATTTCTTTCACTACAGAGGGTTATTCACAATAACGCTAGGACCTACAGAGTAAATGCCTTCCATGAATCCTCATTACTCACACTCACGGTCAACACTGGAGTTCAGTCCACAACAAGCAACCCTTCGGTATGCTGATGTCATCGACACAGCGCTGTAGTGCTCCCTCCAGCGCCTCACCATTATCTCAACAGTTCCCCAGGACCGACACTTTAGTCTGGAAAAAGGTTCCTCATTTATTACTGCCTGGATTTCCATGACTTTTTCTATGTCTATTCATCAATACTAATATTTTTGGTAACCTTTGACCCTGAATGCTACAAACAAATTGCATATTACATTGGCTGACCACATTCATGCTCAGCAACATGAAATCACATTTAAAAAGGAACTCAGTCGGGAGGCTGACTGGCAGATCCACAGGACTCGTTTGTAGGGTGGGTGGGGTGGATAAGATTAGAAAGGTTACAGTGACGTGTAGTATGAACAAGAAGAAGTGGTGTACAGGAATTATACATATATAGCAGGTATTTTGAAGTGAAAATATATTTAGCCTCAGCGATGTTAACACATTATCTTACTTGTCCTCTCGCAAAATGAGATTACACGTTGGTCTTGGGATCCCCCGTCATCAATAAAGTATTTTTTTATAATGCAATATAACAAATGAATTTGTCATTTGTCTTTAATCTCAATATGCAAAGTAACTAATGCTGTCAAATTAATGTAGTGGAGTGTACAGTACAATTTTTACCTCAGAGATCTCTCTGAGATCCGAGTATGGAGTAGAAATTTAAAGTAGCAGAACATAAAAATACTCACGTAAAGTAAAAGTCCCTCAAAACTGTACTTAAGGCCAGTACTTGAGTAAATGTACTTAGTTACTTCCCACCACTGGTTATAACACAATGATATAGCCAAATATCAAAAAGCACAATGGTCTTTTTTCAGTGTGGTGCTGAAGCAGAGGCTTTGTAGAATCACAGCAGTTTGTGAGCAGCATGTGAAGTTGATTTAATGTAAAGTCCAGGCTCCAACTGGATGATACAGAATGGTTTGAGTGATTAAACTGATTTCAAAACTGGAATCTTAGCATAAACATGACTTCATGGAGATCTGCAGAAGCTCCAGTATGATTTTATACATAATCTACAAGGCGTATTTAAATACCTCTGCCAGCGCTGGTCGAAGATTAAGATAGAGACAGGAATTTTCTCTTGTACAGCCTGAGAGAGTGATGTTCAAGATGCTTGCTGGGAGATTGGGAGATATAAAGATATTATGAAAAGTCCCCAAAGCAGAGCATTTCCACTTTTTCTGATCCAGCTCTCATATTATTTTGCAGTCAAAGAGCAAACATCATGTGAGACAGAGGCAGAAGCTACATGGCCATTGCTGAATTAATCGAATCTCACAGAGGCTGCGCGAGGGAAAGAGAATGTGTCCAACCTGGATCTTACATAAGCCTTATTTAAAAACCATGACCAGAAGAGGAGTTTCACCTCGCCTCACCTGGTATGCGGCTCTAAAAAAAAAAAAGAGAGTACAACCAGCAAGGCCTCAGGATAAACAGCGAAACTCAATGAATTACTGATAATATTCAACATTGTGAGTGAGTGAGTGTTGTGGAGGCAACATTTCCTCTGCATTCACACCTGCACACAGGTCATAAAAAGCTTTTTCAGTTGCAGTTCACTGTTTCCACAGTTTGATGACATGTTTGTATGATTATATAAAACTAAGAAACACAACTCTGTTTTTACATTACATTACAGAACATTTAGCTCTTATCCAGAGCAACTTACAGTGAACTACTAGTGACAGTCCCTCTGGAGTAACTCAGGGTTAAGTGCCTTGCTTAGGGGCTCAATGGTGGCAGCCTGGTATTGAACTCACAACCTTCTGGTGTTCTATTTGGAAGCCTGACCACCTGACCACTAGACTACAACCACCACTAGCTAACTGCAGTTGGCTCAGGAGTCATGACAAGTTTGAAAGAGTCGGTCACAAAGCTCAGAAGTCCAGAAACTGGACTTTTGACTTGCATGAAATTCCATTTTCAGGTCTTTTATGTTTCTAGGGCTGAGAGGGGCTGAGAGGGGCTGAGAGGGGCTGAGAAACCCCTGCACATAACGGCTGTGATCAGTTCTAATTACAATTGTAGAATTCTTTGGGTAATTAATAAAACAGTTTAGAATTCCAACCATCTGCTAATTCTGTAATAGTTCTGGTGTGCTTGAGAGGACAAAGAATCTGCTGCTGGCAGTCTGCCTCTTAGAAGCACAATGTGTAGTTCTGAGCCACCCGCTCCAAAGAAATGGAGCGCAGTATTTCACCTGTAAACTGGGTCCAGTCATCAATCATCAGAACCCTTACTTATTAAAAAACAACTATACTATGTTTTCTGTGCTTAAATTATAGTTTGGCATATTTATTGTATTATAAGTTTTAGAGTAGTTTAGTTTTGTAGTTTATAAAGAATACATTAGAATAATTAATAAATGCTTACATCCACCCATAAATTGAATTACAGTTTAAATCTTAACCAGGAATGTCTGCCATTCAGGAGAAATCCCCTTATAGTAAGATAAACATTTTATGAATACAGCCTCTGATAGAAGATGTGCTCAGGTGGCATGAGAAACTACATTTACCACAGCAGCAAAAGGAGTGACACCTACGGAAACTAACACCTCACAAGAAATCCAAGGAACAGCAGACAAGCCCAATGCTGTATCCGTACTCTGAATTCTCCAAACCTAATGGCATGAACATGTTTGTGCAAAGTAGTATATTCAAAGACATTGGGAAAAAACACAAGGTTGAAGAGAGTGGAGAGAGTACACAGAAAGAGACAGAATTAGAAATAAAGATAGTTTAAGCACTGCAAGGCAGATGCCACGGTGAACATCTGGCAGTGAAGTCTTTGGCGAGCTGAAGCTGACATGTCTGACAGGCCTTTCGGTCTCTGCACAAATCTGATTGGATTCCAGGTTAAACAAGGTCAGAAGGGATCAGATGGGGGATGGCAGAGTGCAGCTGGGGCACGCACGCACGCACACGCACATGCACACAAACAGATGTGCACCCAACCTGCGTGCATGGAAATGTATCTGCACATACAGCCTTGGTTTCCCACCACAGCATCTGTACACATCATCAGGAAACCTGTATTAATCCAAAATATTTGTGAGCTATTTTCAAAGATGCTTTTATTTTTTTGTCAGCTGAACAGTGTCTGGTGAAGTCAGGCCAACAATGACCCTCACATTTGTTCCCATCTTTGGCTTTGCTTCTGTGCTCTGTCACTGCAATCCTCCTGTAGGCTGCAGACATGTGACTCATTTGCACTGGTTCTTACTCATGACATTAACCAAACCTAGATTATACTCAGCCTGTTTAGAACAGACATACAGCCAACAACATAATCTCAAGTAAAAACTCCACTGTGACAAGCTAAAGAGAAAAAAAGGCACTGAAATGGAAAGAGAAATTAACTGCGGGGGTGGACATGACACCACTACCACTGCTGCCTTTCTGACAGTTTCATCCAAAAAATTAACATCATACATTTCACAAAGATAGGATTTATTGCAGGACAGGGTTGTTGTATATTCTCTCACTTGAGGGAAATGTCTGTCTCTTTAGCTGCTAAATGCTCCACTATGTTCAGTAGTTGGTCTCTAACTGTGTCTGTCTGCTGTTTTCTGCTGAGCAGGTAGTGTATAGTGGATTGCCTGGAGTTCAGCAAATAAGGACAAATAATATTCAGCAGTTTTCTTGGTCTGCGGTCTTTGTCTCACTAACAGTGCTGTCCAAAGATAAGTCTGTCAGTTTATCCGATACTTTAGTCCCGATCAAGATATTTCTACAACTACTGGTTGACACCGTGAAATATTCATGATGCCCAGAGAATAAATTCCAATGTTCTGGTGATTTTTTGTGTGACTTTATTATGGCAAAGGGATATTGGTTTCCAGAGTGGGCACAACTTTTAACATACACAATATAATCATAGAGAATATTAACAACAACAAATGTTGGCAAAATTGTGAGTGAGCATTATCTTCCAGAAAAAATAAATACATTCAACTTTCCCCAGCCTCGTGGATCTGGCCAAAGCACCCGTTTACCAAATATTTTCCATCATTGATTGAATTTCTTTGAAAGAATAACGGAAAGAAGGCCGTCCGTTATTTGACGTAACTTCAAGTGTTTCACAACTGCCACTATGTGCCAGTGCAGAAGGAACGGGATGGAAAATCTACAATTCATTCACACACACACACACGCACGCATGCACAAACACACACACACACACACACACACACACACACACACACACACACACACACACACACACAGCTTCTTATAAACTTATGACGAAAAAATAAAGACACATTTTAAACATTTATCTGAGGAGCTGGTGTCAACTTTATGAATTTTTTATATCTTTTTCTTTTTATTAATTTATACTTAATTAAATGTACATTTTCATTCATGGTAATTGTGTTTGTGAGTTGTAAACATTCCTTCCATTGTTGTGCATCTACCAAACCAAGATCTTTATTCCATTTGTCATATATGTTTTGTGGCAGTTCTTCATTGCTCTCTCAAAATCTTCTGTTATCCATTTCTTCAATGAAATACTTAAAAAATGATATGACTTTTAGTTTATATTTATTCTAAATGTTTTTGGTGGGGGCACGAGGTATAATCTGAACGATGTGTAGATATTTTTGTACAGCCACATCAGTTTGTAAATGTTTATTCTATCTAATATTTAAATCAGACCACCTTTCAATGTCTTACTTAAGGTCTTTAACTAATAGAATAAAATTGTCTTTGTACAGCTTATCTGTACTAATATAGCAACCAAGGTATTTAATATTCCTTGTTTGCACTGTAGATTGTTTTAGACTTCAGACAAAGAACATGAAGCGGGAGCTTTGAGTCCTTCGCTGTGTTTCTATGTTTGAAGGCCAATTTCACAAATTATTGTGAGATGGTAACATGTATGATAATGATGCCGGGCTAAGAAGATGTTAGTGGGCATGTCACTCTGTCTGTGTGTACAATACTGACAATACTAATCACCTGGAGTAACAACCATATGTTACCCATTAGCTCAATACAACAGAGCTCAGTGAATAAAAAACAAATCAACACAGTTTCATACATTTACAACAGTATAGCAGCTCTATGTTTACTAAGCCGTGTAAAGTTAATGTACAGTAAATAATATACTAAGCCCAGTGGACTGATGAGGTGCGTAGAGGGAGAGCAGGGCAGAAGGAGAACGAACACATCTCTGTGATGTGTTTTATCAGCTGAGTTTTCACACCTAGCTGCGAAAAGTCTTATCAGGTGTCGCTAAATGCAACACCATGGATGAAGGCAGTTCTCAGGCACATCTCTTGCTCCCTGGACAGGGGTGAGGGAATTAATTTGGAAGGAGCAATGATGGCGAAGCCCCAGCTGCCTTTGTCTTGGAGGCCAGTACCAGTACTACTACCAGGAAAAACATCTGTACTTCCAAGTGACCGTCCTGGGCCCAGACATCATGTGTTCATGGCACACAAAGGCTTCATAATTCAGAGTAATCTTTAGAAACATTGACTGGTATGTTCTGAAATAAAAATTGCGCATTTAACATCGACCCATGACTCCTGAGTATCATGCAACATCCTGGCTACTTTTTGGTTCCAGGAGGTGGTTGAGGATATTTTAAAGATCAATTCTCCACAACAAAGTACGTGTTGGCAACCTGTCTGTCGAGCCTTATACAGCAGAGAAACAATCTACCAGTGTGGGCAAAATGCCACCAATAAGGCAATGGCAGTGAGGGAGAATTTACCAACCTGCTTTTGCAGTGGCTTGGCAGATGTTCATAAAGCCCTACACCCTAATCTCCTTCCAGGCCTAATCTAAAAAAAACACAAAGGCTCTTTTCAGAGCCACCTAAAACCATAATGAAGAGCACAGTCCTAATCTCAATGATCTGCAGAGGATGAATTAAAGCTTCATTGGTCATCTCTGTCATGACTTATTATATGATCCCTGACTTTTACCATCTACCAAAATGCGTAAACAAAACTGTTTGGATAATTGCATTTCACTGACAATGAAGTATTATTAACTGACTGAACTGTGAAAAGACTCAATATTAGGGGGAACTATGTGTGTGTTACTGTCCATTCCTCCTTTAAATCTCAACATGATATTGTGCCTTCCATAGGCCTTATTGTCACTTTTAATCCTCTTTCTGGAAAAAGCAGTCTCAATGATGTCAGAGGATTCTCAGAAAATGTCCATCATCCTCTCTGTTCAGGGCACTTAGGACCACTGCTTGTTGGTATGGTGCCAGAGGAGTGTTTTCAGATTGTTGACAGAGCACAACACTGGACAGTGACATAGTATGAGAGGAAGGATGGTTCCAGATCATCCTCCATGAGGATCACTAAAGCAACCTAAATGTGCATGTACCTTCAAAAGCTTTAGAAATTGATGTACAAAATTGAGCAATTTCTCAAAGAAGAGAAGGAATAGTAAAGAGGAGAGGAACAAACAGGTGGAGTAGGAGAACAAACAGGAGGGAGGAGAGGAACAAACGGGTGGAGGTGAAGAACAAACAGGTGGATGTGAAGAACAAACAGGTGGAGGTGAGGAACAAACAGGAGGGAGGAGAGGAACAAACAGGAGGGAGGAGAAGAACAAATGGGTGGAGGTGAAGAACAAACAGGTGGAGGTGAGGAACTAACAGATGGAGATGAGAAACAAACAGGTGGAGGTGAGGAACAAACAGGAGGGAGTGTTTTTAAGTAGCTATAGCAGGAAAAGCACAGTTGAAAGACATGCTAATAATGGCTTTGGTCCATGAATTGTCCCTATAGATCAACTTTACAACACCAGGACCCTGGAACATGCTCCCCTAAATGGAATGCAGTCATTATTAATGGTTTCATTTGCACCTGGGCTGTTCCTGCTGTGCGAAATTGTCTGATGTGAAAAAGGGTTTTAGGTAATTGGAATTTTTAAGAATTTACTTGCTGAAGTCTGGTCAGATATTCACAAATATCTATTTCCACGCAGGTCATGCCACATGTGCATGTTCATGTACAGTATACACCAGTGCACATCATGTAATATGGATTCACATCTGCCAGGGAGACGGTCGCTGTCCTCCCAGCAGCTGTGCACTACAGGAAAGATACTGTGCTATCAACAAATGGTTATCCAAATAAATTGATAAACCAATAAATCATTTGTCCTTTTGGCTACAGCAGCAAACAGAGAGGGACTGCATTTATCCACTCTCCAATCCTGAAAGAAAACATGATTATGATCATTACAGGGTCATTCAGATATGAATATTGGTTTTGATATGTGTTTCTTATCTATTTCACTGGCTGGGTGAATCTAAGATCCCTTTCAGAAAGATGAACGTTGGAATGCGGAAGTAATGCATAAGCCAGCTGCATCTCTTGTAAGAGAATACACGCTGAACCATTTTCAATATTGGATGTCCATAATTATATCTAGATGATTAGTTTTGCAGAGACAGTATGGGCTGTACAAAGGAAAAGCATTAGGCTTTGACACGGCCTACATGTCCCATTGGAATTACAGAGACCACCACAGCCGTTTGAAAAGGCTGTCTGAAGAGCACTAATTACATTTTGACACAATAAGGCTTCCATGAAAGCGGCTGAGCTGACAAATGAGCACCTTTCAATTTGCTTTTATTTTCCCCCTGACCTGCCTTGCTCCACCATTTTAATCTCCTCTCCAAAGGGGATTTTAGGGAAAGTGAATTTACCACAATGTTGGGATGATTTGATAAAGTGAAAGCATTCTAAATGTAAATGCCAGAGAGTTGGATTAGCCAAGGCGTGAGCTTTCCAGGTTGAATTAGTTTGGGAAAGAAGGACACTGAAGGGGTGACAAATTAGCAACACTATTTGTAGTCAAGGCAGTGAGTGAATGTGTGTGTGCTCATGCATGCTTATATGAATATACATTGTGGAGGACATACACATCAGGGACACTTGTAGAATATCATACCAACTAATGCAGTCGTCCTGCAGTAAATCCAACCTTTGTGAAGCTTAGTTTTCAACTTTTGTTGAGACAGATGCTGACTCAACTGTGTGCTCATTCCTGTGGCTTCAGTTGTGTGGTGTGGTATTATACTGCATTATGTTGGAAGGAACATTTCATCAGAAATGTCATTTAGGCAGAATAGTATGGCAATACAATGCAGTAATACAAACTATTATAGTACAGGCACACACGGAAATGTCCTAACCCAAACATATTTGTTTTGAAAAGAGAAATAACCAGAACATCAAGACTGGAAATAATCTAATAAACTCTCAGAATCCCTCATCAATATGTAAACATCTCTAAACATTTAAACTGCTCTTTTATCATAGTTTATTAAAATGTCCCTTCAAAATATAAGAACATGTTATATGCAGTAAAAGTATGTCAAAGATTCAAAGGCTTTATTGTCACACGCACACAAGCTACAACATAGTTGTTGGCAAAATCTGAAGTCCCAAGCTCCTTCAACAATACAACATACAGTATACTTAAGACATAAAATAAAATAGTGCAACAGACTTACTGGTGCAAGTAAAATGCAGGAATAAGTAGAATATATACATATACAATAGAATAACATAAAACAGAATGTAAAATCTTAAATACTGTACAGCGGAATTAAATACTGCAATAATATATAAATATGTGGATATGTGGAATAAACAGTGTGTGTACTATAAACTTATGTAAGTAGTGAACTTCAGAGCTCAGGAGTCCAACAGTCTTGTGGCCTGTGGGATAAAACTGTCCCTGACTCTGGTGGTCTCGGCCTGGATGCTGCGTTTTGTTGCTGGGGTGATGGGGTCTTTACTGACCCGGTGTGCCTTCTTCCTACACCGCTGGGTGTAGAGCTCCGCCGTGGATGGCAGCTTCCTCCTGGTGATGTACTTAGCAGGGTTCACCACCCTCTGTAGAGTCTTACGCTTGAGGGCGGTGCAGCTGCCATACCAGGCCGTGATGCAGTCAGCCAGGAGACTCTGGATGGTGCACCTGTAGAAGTTGCAGAGTATTGTTGATAGTGATGGGGTGTGTCCCCCTCTCTGTTGCTTCTTGTAATCCACAATCAGCTCCTTAGCTTTGCCAATGTTGAGATGGAGGTTGTTGTCCTGGCACCAAGTTGTCAGGGCTCTGACCTCCTCACTGTACGTTGCCTCGTCGCCGTCGGTGATCAGGCCGATGACGGTTGTGTTACGAGGCTACGAGGTCATGCGTGAACAGGGAGTAGAGGAGAAGGCTGAGCACGTAGCCCCGAGGAGCTCCGGTGCTGAGGGTCAGGGTTAGAGTCAGGGTGGAGGATGTAATGTTGCCCACCCGCACTGCCTGGGGTCTGCTCGTCAGGAAGTTCAGGATCCAGTCACAGAGGGCGCTGGTGAGCCCGAGGTTCATGAGCTTAATGACGAGCTTGGAGGGCACATTGGTGTTGACTGCTGAACTGTAGTCAATGAACAGATTTCTCACATATGTGTTCCTCTGATCCAGGTGGGAGAGAGCAGTGTGGGGGGTGAGGGCGATGGCATCGTCGGTGGACCTGTTTGAGGGTCTTGTGAGTCAGGGAGGGAGGAGGTGATGTTTATGTCGTCATTCTCAAACACACACCGTGATGCCAAAGCAGTGGTGGAGAGCAGAGTCTGAGTGTCTGACCCCTGCGCTCCCCAGGTAAAGCAGCAGCAGGTGGATAATCCCCATTGTTTGCCGGCCGTGGTGGAAGATTGCTGTCCACCAACGTTCTGATGTGTAGAAGTTGTCCTCTACCATATTGAATGATAGGGCTCACTTGGGAGGGCGCACATTTTTTTTTTAAACAAACAAGAAAGTAAAACAATAAAAAAGCAGAGTTGGAGAGGAGCTTGAGACACGTGCCATCAAGCTCAAAAATCAATTATGTTTGAGTAATGAAAAAGAAAAGTAAAAATGTCACCTTGCTGAATGCTTGATCGCTGTAACCTGTTTGGTAGACAGTTATTTCACTGTTACTTATGAAGCCTATTCCATCATAAAATGATGATCCAGCATGGATGAATAAACATTATAAAACATTTTTCACGCAGGTCTTTATTGTGAGCTTCAATGTTATAATTCACAAATTAGAAAAATACAATGCAATGTTAGTCAGTTTTATCAGAGTCTAACTGGTAGGAGAAAAATATTATATTTGTAAGATTAAAACATTAATGTTGTAGGAGACAGCATCAGCCCTAAAGGCTATACAATGTAATACAGTGCTGAACAAAGGAGCTGGAATTCCTGCTAGCATAATAAGCATTAGCAATAGAATACTTGTAATGCTAATGTCATGCTAAAATTCCTGAGTTGCCAATTTAAATTGAATTCTTTTCACCTTTAATCTCATCACTTCAAGGATTTATACAGATGAATACAGACAGATGTTCCGTGAAGCCATCAGTGAAGTAAGCATAGGCCTGAATATGCTTGCAGCACAGAGCTTACAGGAGCAAACTTAAATGTACAAGCTAACATTACATGTAGGAAACCCTGTTTGAAAACATTATTTTATAATTGATATCATATTCCATACATTTGAACTGCTATCATAATTGTCACATGGCCTTTTTGATTTTGTTTGCATGTAAAAGAACCCACCAACCTGTACTTTGCCTGTTCTTCCTCTTAGCAGGAGCCTTGTTGGTTTATCAAGGTGTAACTGCACCTGAAGGGTGGGAGTGGCTGATTTTGCAGGTCTCTCTCTTTCTCTTTCTTGTTTTTCTTCAGCTTTACCCTGACACAACATTAAGTACTATCTCACCCAGACATTCCTTACAATACTGACATCCACCACATCCCCACAGCCCATGTTGTATTCATTGTTTAATTCAATAAATGAATGTGGCCTTGGTACATCTTTTGTGTGGACGACCACGCTACCTTACTGTCTTTGATTTGAATTGCAGTCCTTTCTGCAGAAGCATGGTACTGCTACTTTAACCAAGGTAGAGTATCTGAATACTGCACCACACAGCACAAACACAAAAGTAAAGATACATCAATAGATACTCAACGAGACAAATATAGCCGACAAAATAGTCTTCATTTTCACATTGTCATAAAAACTATTACTCACTATTAGATAAAAATGCAGTCATAAGAAATGCAAATGCATGGTATCATGTTGACAGTGAAACTGAAAGCCATGTAGTACACTCATACTCCAGCAGATGTCAGCAGTGCATCAGTTAAAAACAGTCCTGAGG
>CALSCE010010649.1:381216-405705 GCA_943593645.1 Bovichtus variegatus
TACTCCAGCAGATGTCAGCAGTGCATCAGTTAAAAACAGTCCTGAGGTTGTGGAAAAAGATGACATGAAACGGATGAATTGTCCTGTGGCATTAAAACTTCTGAATGACATTCTCAAATGGGTTAACGTGGCTGCAATATTGGCACACTGGTGTATATGCTCATTCATTTTCTCAACATGTATTACACTCTTCAACAAACCCTGCAGACTGATCCAGCTACTTATGCATATCCTTGGCATTACTATACACCTCCCGTATCATAGAAAAAATCCTTTTAATCCTCATAGTCTCGGCTATTTGGGACCGTTAATGCTGGCAAAGGCTAGTTTAGTTTTAGTGAAACCCTAAATAACAACACAAGGTCCGTGTTGCTCTCTGTGTGTATACGTGCAGCAGAAATGGGGAGTGAGAGGGTTAACATGCTCTGTTATAAATGTTTACAGTAAATTACAGTTATAATAATTGCAGTAAATTTACAGTAGCATCCAGTAATTACTTTACAGCCATATAAATGAAAACCACAGTAATATATTGTGTTTCTAAAGACAACCATACACAATATTGCTGTGAAAATACAGTATTTTGATGTAAAATTATAATACAATATGATACTGTAATAATCATCCTTAATTACTGTAAACTCTCAACAATTTATTATTTATTATACATTACTTTTATTCTATTTTTTTATTATCTTATTTGTTCTTTTATGTATTCCTTTTTATATGTCCATATTTATTTTCTTATTATTCTATGTATTCTTTTTTATGGCCCTCCTATGACTATACCTGGGTGTAAGCAGTGCCATTATTATACAGTATAATATTATTATTGTGAAACAGCTTTTTTACAGCACTCTCTGTACAACCTTGGTACTTCTATTTGGCTTAATTATTTACAGTTTGGGATCAAACTGGAACCTCTGTACCCATCCAGTAGAAATGATATAGGCACATTATAGCATTGCACAAATTGTTACCGGTACATAATTTCTGCCAGTGTATCGCCAACCCTGACATAAAAGTGTACATTTTTAATGTGAACATGTGGAAAAAATGTGACATTTAATTTTGAAAACCATCACATACAATTAAAAGTAGCAACAACATTAAGAGTAATTATGCAGTGAACTAGAATGAAGATTACCAAGTAGCCCTTATCAGATGGTGAAGGTCCTGGGGCTCCTCACACCTTTGTGTCCAAGGTTTCAAAAAGGTTTACATGGACATCCACTTAAAGTTCATTCATTTCCTCAAGAGGGAGCACACGTGTGGATTCATACCTCCCTGCTGCTCCTTCATAACATTAACCAGGGATGCAAACTTCTGTCCGGGGATGCTGATGAAGAGAGGGAGCCAAAGCAGAGAATAAAAACAGCTACTAGGAAAAACACAATATCCGGATACTCGTTTCTTCCGATTACATGACGCAACCCCTCATATACAGTATATGATCACATCCCTGCGCATCTGTGACCAACCTGCTGAGTATGTTTGTCCGTAACAAAACCATGCATCGTATTTTAGCTTGGCCTATGGCACAACAAAACATCTGCCTGTCCATGTCACGCTCCTTTTGTCAACAAGACCCCGAGATCCTTGAACTCCTGTGCTTGGGGCAATAACTCAGTCCCAACCCAGAGGGAGCAGTCCACCGTTCCTGGCAGAGGTTCATAGCCTCAGACTTGGAGTTGCTGACTCTCATCCCGACTGCTTCACACACGCCTGCAAACTGCCCCAGCTGGAGGTCAGGGTCTGATGAACCGCATTGTCTACAAAGAGCAGGGACGCAATTCTGAGGTCCCCAAACCGGACACTCTCCTTCCCCCGGCTACACCTTGACATCCTGCCCAACAGTATCAGTGACCAGGGATGCCCAGAGACATATTAGTCCTCATTACTATTGGTTTTATCCTTTAAGTTATGCTTGAACATAATATAGAGGGTCACCATTGAACACAGATAGTGAGGCCAAAGGCCTGAGGTTTTTGCATCCCAAGCAGGTCCACTAAGTCACTTTGCCTTTGCATGATGGATGTATGGAGTTGACTAGACTCTAAGAGTGTGCTGTATGTCAAACACAACCACTTTGGATGTTGGAGGGTTTGTCACAGGTGGGTGTAGTGTTATTGCTGCTATTTTTTCTGTTTGCTGTTTATCCTTAGTTATGGGTTTCTGCTGTTCATGAATATTCTTAGCAATGTTGTTATAGCTCCCAGTCCAGATGCAAAGACGTTCTTAAACTATCTTTTGCATCATTCCATTTGAGATTATAATTGATTTTATTCCAATTCCAGAGCATGTTTCTTTCTTAAAGCCTCAGCTCTGGCTTGTCTGCAGCAGTTTTCATACCTGCAGAAGATACAGATGATACCTTTGCTATGGTCTTTGATACTTTTGATGTCTTTGATACGTTGAATGTTCCGATAGGTTTGATACACTGTCATGTGGCTTAACAAGTGTTTGTGGGTCATAGTGAGATTTAACCTCATATCCACTCCATCCAGGAATTCATAAAAAGCACAATATAATAATATATGTATTCAGCACTCTGTGAACCTCAGCAAGACCGTTCACATTTTCGACATCAGCATTATCTTGAATCATTGCTTTCATCTTATTCATTTTAGAATTGAGTAAAGTATTTAGAGTTTCTATGACAACAACAATCTCGGCCGCGGGCTTCGCTGCCTACTTCCTTACACATTTCCACTCGGACCACTACGGAGGGTTGACCAAGAAGTCCACATTGCCAATCGACTGTAACAGAGTAAGTCAAGCTTTGGCTATTGTAAAATATGAATGACCTCCAGTAATATTGAATTCCTTTGATGCTCATGCTATGTATTTTAACTGGTGTGTTACAGAAGGGCCTTTTTTCTTTTTTTTCTTTTCTTTTACATGAAAGTTATGGATGGTGGTCTTCACCCGAGATTTCATTTCTGAAACTGCATCCCACATAAACGCAACAAACAAACAGTTTGAATTCAAACAGTTGAATAATGTTTAATTGTAAACCAGGGAAAGAACATTTCTGAGCAACAAGCAATGCAATGCTTTTGCTGTATTACTCATAAAAAGAATGAAGGATGGAGAGAAACATTCCTCGAGAAAGTTATGTACTTAGAATGCCGCTTTCCAACTTTCCCAACTTTCCCAACTTTCCCAACTTGTAGCGCCTACTGGCACAGAGCAGTTATATCCACCATTGTCCAGACCCACACACTCACATGTGACAAGGACAGTCTGCGGAATGACAAACCTAACCAACACTTTGACATTGTGGACCCTTGAGAGAGAGATAATCTGTATGCAATGTTGTTCGCCGCCCTGGCTGCATCCTCCAGAGCATTTCACCATGCCACAACCCAAGCTCCTGCAGTACCAAAGCAGCATTTTAAGAGGATGGACAGATAGGTGAGGAGAGGATAACACATCCTTCAAAGCCTTCCTATCATCGTGGAGCAGAATTCACCAAGTGTTGGATTGTTTACCCACGAATAGTGAGCTGGGATTAGACCGTCGTGAGACAGTAGCCTACAACTAAAACACAACAAAGATGCATTGAATTTAAGAATAAATAGGCAAATTGGGAAAGTGCATCAAAATCTTTAATATGGAAAACAAAGCCCACCTTAATAACACACAGGCTAGGGTTCAGAGTTCATGTTAATGTCAGTTCTTTCCAGAGAAAACTAAATATTCTGTCCTGTTGTGACCTATACTCAATGCCCCTGAAGTGCAAGGTACATTTTCTGGTTCACTCTGATTTGGGCTCCACACTGCTCAGCTGGCTCTCCTTTAGCTTCACCTTATGGTGTCTAAATATATTCCAGATTGCAAATCTAACACTTACAACCAATCACAACAAAAATACCATGCGATTCTGCAGATCATTTTCGTGATCGATGAATTTATTGTTTGGTTAGTAAAATGTAAGAACTAATTATTCAACCAATCGTTTAAGATGTTATACTGTTGGGTGTTTTGATGTTTTAAAAGTTCTTCATATGTGTTAATAACTAGCAACAACAGCTATCAGGTAAATGTAGTGCAGTACTTGAGTAAATGTAAATAGTTACATTCCACAACTAATTCTCTCCAGTTACAATATTCAGTCTACAGGCAATTTCATTTGCATTTCCTCAGTGCTAAGGTTTACACAATAAGAACAAAAACAGTAATAAAAAAAAACCTCTCCTCCTGGATTTTAATTTGCATTGATCCAAGTTTGAATGTTGTCACTTGTCTTTGCCACCACCAGTGCATGCTCATTTTTAAGAAAAGTAACTATGCAACCTGAATCTAGCAATTTCATGATTAACAACCTTCAGCTGTGATCACAGGCCGTATGTTTACACTATGAATTCCACAATGGCATCTATAATGCTGTGCTGTTCCTCAGCTCCACGATTGAGGCTTCATATCCAGAGCTCTACGGGCTAATGATATCACCGGGCACGATGAGCCATCTACCTCCATGGGGTGGGATAGGTGCACCTAGCACAGCCATGATCACTGTAAAGACGTTAGCCTTGAAGATTTAAATAACTGTTTCTGCATTAACCATAATCAGAACTATGGCTCCGTTTTCCTCATGATTGTTAAAATGACTCATCTGAAACAATTATTATCATTTGAAGTCATTAATCACTGTGATGTGATCCTGTAATCTTAGGCTGTGTTTCAGACCTAAAAATCGTTTTGGGAGTCATGGTAGATTCCAGTCCTGTGTTTTAGATGTTGGAAATATGGTGGTCCTTTTGTGTCTGGATTGAGAATAATGTCTTTAAATGCTTGTAAAAACAGTTCCAAGTTGTAATATGGTGCGTCTTCAATAAACTCTGTAGAGGCATTTTCACCACTAGATGGTAACGCCGGCCTCCACACCAACACACCCTCAGATGAATAAAAGAGGATCTAATAGACAACACAATACCAATAGCTGGTCATTGCTCACGTAAGCTCCCAGCTAATGGTTACCAACACACACAACCAATGAATGCATGCTTGAGTTGATATCAGAGAACCACATGATGGTAACATCTGATGTTGGTGCCACTCCATCTACACTGTCATGTCCTATCATTGCCCTATGAATAAATACACCGAAATCTAGTTTATCCACTTTTGTTATTCTAGCATCAGCTGATACAGAATAAGGACAGGACTTTTAATGGAAATGAGAAGTCTAAAGCTGACCCCCTGACAGCCTGCAGTGTCCATTGCACACTACAAAAGTGTTGTCTTTTTCTGATTAATTTGCTGTTTTTAGAGCCTTCCCAGTTGAGGGCCTACAAAGTTTTGTTCTAAGGGTGGCACCAGAGGGAAGCTAATTTAGAGTCCACAGTAAAACGGTTCATCCTCTGGCAAGAACAAAGTGCTCGGTTTAACTCAGCACAATCTGGACATTAGGTTTCTTTTTGTACAAGAGAACATGTGTGGTCTGCTGTTGGCGCTATAGAAAAGATCAGGGGATGACCAAAAATAATCAGAAGTCTTCCTCTGGAGAGGATATTTGTCCAGAGCAAGTTTCATGAAAACACCACAAGAGACCATTATGTTTGAGTTCCCCTCCAGTCAAAAATGTATTTTTATTTTCTGTGATGCTTGAGCTTCTTTGTGGAGAATAGTGTCTGTGCAGAGTTTGTTTTCACGTTCATCAGCTGAAGGGGGAAAGTTTCTCTGAGCTCATCTTAAATCTCAGTTTAACATGTCTAAGTACGAGCAGGGGTTTTGACATCAGAACTAGTTTGCAGCCATATAAGTATGAAACTTGAAACATACCTGGAGAATGGACTTTCCAGTAAGGTAGGAGACTTCTTGCGTCCAGCAAGAAACCTTGTGAAATTAAATATATTTACATAGTCATGTATTTAAAAATTGATACATGTTAAATTAGGTAGGCTAATTGAACTTTTTGTGGAAAAATAATAATTCACACAAATCATTATTAAAAGCATACTGTATGTTATAAAACATGTCTGAGGGGATCATTATGTATTTTAGAAACATTTTTTGTTACTTTTGTTGAAATTATTTTTACATCGTGACAGCAATCAATAAATCAGACGCTCTGAATAAAAAAAGAAGAACAATCCGGTACCTGACGCTGTCACAGGACTGTAATAGGGCCAACCTGTCTGTCTACTTGCCTGTCTAACTTTCTGTCTACCTGCACGCACTCTGTCTTCTACAAGCCGCTAGCTTGACAGTACTAACAATAGCCATGTTTGTTGTTTACTTTTATTATGATCATTTTACGTTTTTATAAATATACTTTGGGGGAGTGGCTTTGCAGGGAGGCGTGAAGGAAGGAGCTGTCAGAGTTGCCAACTTGGCAACATTCCGTCTAAATTTGGCGAATTTTAGAGATAGTGCTTCACCGTCATTGGAAAAGAGTTGGTAACACTGGGCTAGGTTTTTCGGTTGGATCATTTAAAAAAATCTGACTTACTTTTGCTAGTTTCTCCAATGTTACCAATGCTTTAAAGTTTTAATGTGTAACATATGCCAGAATTGAAATTTAAAACATAAAAAAATTAACTAACATTATGAACAGTGTGAAGAGGTCACAGTGCTTATGTTGTGTCAAAGACGTCTGTGTGTTGTGTTGCAGAGATATCTACTGAAGTTAGCATGCTAACAGCTAGCTGCTCCGTCCAGTGTATAATACCACTTGTTCCTCTAGAGGTGATAGTGAGTTAGTGTAGCTCCAGTCTGCCTCAGTACAGAGAGAGAAGAAGTCCAGCTGCCTGACTCTGCAGACTTAGGGTTCGTCTGCATCACTTCCATGATCCACGCTTTCATAGTTTGTTTTCATTAGATCCAAAATGGCAAGAACACAGAAAAGCTTCCGTTACTCAGGTTAGACCCAGCGCTCCACCAGCCCGCTGTGACTGGAGGAGTGCTGGAGGTTTCACCGGCCGAATCAGAGCCGCATTAATTAAGCATTAATATGTCGTCGCGGAGGAGGAAACACAAACACGAGTGGTTCTCTGGTCTCTGCCGACACGGACCGAAAACAACATTGAAACTATCAAAACGTGACGTCACACGCAGCGTACAGCCGCCAGTGTCACAGGAAACACACACATCTAAACTCCACCTGGAGATTATAAGAGAGCAGAGATATTTAGACTCTCAGAGATCAGCAGTCTGCTCTCATGAACTGACTGACTTTAATACACAGTAAATATATCAACACTAGAAGAGAGAGGTATACACAATGTAAAGAATACAATACACAATGTAAAGATACATTAGAATACAATAAATATGACAAACTACTAAAAATATAAACAGGTTAACATACTTGTTTGTTTAATAAGTGATGGTTCTGATGATTCATTTAGATTGTATTATGGACCCAGTTTAGAGGTGAAATACTGCGCCCTATTTCTTTGGAGCAGCTGGCTCAGAACTACACATCGAACCTTTAAGGGTATATTTTAAACTGATGGCTTGTTAGGTGTAAAAAATGTTTTATGAATCATGTGCTTGGAACTATGAATATCCAAACCAGACTTAATGACAGTGTTACCACTTGCTGTTGAGACATTTTGATTTGGACCAATGTTGTACGGCAATGCTGGATGATGGATAGTGAGCACTATGCATTCTGCAACAGACTGGTTTTATGGAAATATAGTTATGATGCATTCTACGTAGTGGTCAACAGTTAACGACGTTTTTGTTTGTGACACATTAATAGCATGTGTGTGTGACTGTGTGTGTGTGTGTGTGTGTGTGTGTGAGGATGGGTAAGGGGGTGGAATGACTTGATCTACAGCAGGTTGAGGTGAACATGAGAAGGGTCAGTAATCCAGCATCTTAGGTTTCCTGTTAATCGCTCTTAAAGGAAGTGTTCAGAGGTTCCCACACACACAGGACAATGAGACCAGTCTTGGCTGCTGGAATGTTGCAAAAGCTACCTGCCACCATCCATGCAGCCATGCATCTCTGTTCCACAATTCTTGCTTCTTTCATTCCTCTACTTGCCTCATTTCTCTCTCTCTCTTGCTTCCTCTTTCTCTCTCTGTTTTTCAAAACTTTTTTTTGATTCTATTCATAGTAATGTAGTGTTAATTTAACTTAGTTTATCGATGATAGTTTAATTTGGTTTGACTTTTGGTGGGGTGTTTTGTGGGTCTCACCAGTTGGCGTCTGACGTCATGGTGAATGGTGATTTCACCAAGCTCTCGAGGAAGCATGGCATTAAAATATCTGCCGTGCAGTGTGGAGGACATTGCGCTAGCTGTGGGGGAGAAAGTCAGACATGGCAGCGTTAGGTCGCTCGCGCCGATAAACAGCGCAGTCGTCATTTTCTTGGTCCAGATAGAGAAGGTGAACCACGTGGTGGAGACAGGTATTACGGGGAATGACATGTTTGTGCAGGTACTGACACTTACTCAACCCGCAACCAAAGTTGTTTTCTCTAATGTCCCTCCGTTCATAACTGATGAGTTTCTCAGTAGAGAGCTCTCCAGACACAGGAAAGTTGTAAAAAAGATCTTGTCTGGATGTAAGTCTCAGTTACTGAAGCATGTAGTGTCGCACCGCAGACAGCTTTACATGATACTTAATAACCGGGATGTGTAGCTCAACCTCTGCTTCCATGTTAAAGTAGATGATTATGACTATGTGATTTTTGCCACCTCATCGGTTATGAAATATTTTGGTTGCAGGGAGGAGGGACACGCCACAAGAGCCTGTCCGAGACCTGGGGATCCAACTCTGTCTGGTCCTGGAGGGGCGGCCGCTGCATCGCAACCACGCAGAGGCGCATCCAGCTTCCCAGAATGCTCTGAGGCAGCTGGTCCACTCCCATGGCCTGGTGGATGTATGGAGGAGGATGCATGCGGATGTCAGACAGTACACATGGTCCCGCCTCAGAGAGAATAGGATTTCCTCAGCCAGACTAGACCGTGTTTATTGTTTTAAACATCATTTTAATCTTTTTAAAATGTGCACTATTATACCTGCTGGTTTTACAGATCATTCTTTGCTTTAATGTAATGTTTGTATTAGAAATGTTTGGCCATGGAGTGTATACTGGCATTTTAATTCAGATTTAACAGTTGATAAAAAGTTCAGGGAGGTTATTTATTTCTGGAGCATTTTTAGACAGAGAAAGGGTGATTTTAGCAGTGTTAGGCAGTTGTGGGACCATTGTAAAACTGAGATAAAAGTTCTTTGTCAACAGCACACCCTCAATGTCACACGAGACATCGCCAGATCTATGAAAGACCTGGAGGCTCTCTCTGGAACCTCTTGTGAGCAAAATACGCTCCGACTTGCAAGGTCTGTTTTTACCTGGTTTTAATAGCAACATTGGTCATCAGCCAACGCGGATGACATTATTGTTATTGTTAGAAGCCAGAGGGATGCCGACATTTTAACCAATATTGTTAATAGTTTTAGTGAAACATCGGCAGTGAGGGAGAATTGGAAGAAAAGTGCCCTTGCTGCCTGTGAGTGGCGTGGCGCTCTCCCAGTTCTTCCCCAGAGCCTGGCCTGGAGAACGGATGGCCTTAAATATCTCGCCATGTTTTTAGGTAAAGAAATGATTGTCAAGAAGAACTGGGAGAGTGTCACAGAAAAGTTGAGGGAAAGCTTTCCAAGTGGAAATGGCTGCTCCCTCAAATGTCTTTTAAAGGTAGGGTTTTAGTTTTAAACAACCTTGTGGCATCCCAACTCTGGCACCGTCTGACTTGTGTGGACCCTCCCTCAGGCCTTTTAGCCCAAATACAGAAAGAAATGGTGGATTTCTTTTGGGATGGTCTACACTGGGTGTCACAAGGGGTGCTGTTTTTATCCAGAGAGGAGGGGGGGACAGGGCCTCGTCCACCTGGCCACCAGAACAGCCACTTTTATACTCCAGTTTTTACAAAAATATCTTACAGGCCCGGCTGATTTGGTGTGGAAAGATGTGGCCAGCTGCATTTTCAGACATGCAAATAACCTGGGGCTGAATACTGCTCTGTTTTTAACTGATTACAATTTTTTTAAGTTTAGACTCTCTGCACTGGTTGTTGAAAGAGCCACTGATACACGGAGCCACCAGCAGCAGCGTCACACCCGTTTCTCGAAATCTACCTGAGCCCAGGGTTAGCTGGTCACTGCTCAATGTCACTAACCCGGAAAAACTGTCTCTGCACAGAGCAGACAAAAAAACTCTTTATGCAAACTGTAAAAGTCATCCACAAAAATGGACTGTGCAGCAGACCCTCCACTGTGTGGAGCAACAGACAGGGTGGACAAAGTGGACTTGGCCCACAGTGGAGGATTTTATATAAACCTTGCCTCAAAAAGCGGACCGCCGACTTCCAGTGCAGAATTTTACACGGTGCTATTGCTTCTAATGCTTTTATTTCTGTTATTAATCCTGCTGTTTTTAACAAGTGTCCATTTTGTGATTTTCGCGAGACTGTTTTCCATGTTTTTACTGAGCTGGACTACATTACTCCTCTAGCTGGAGTTCAGATTTTTAAAACATATTGAGGATTTAGAGACTTTTAAACACCGCTGGGGCTTCAAGAACATTGTTTGTTTTATTGATAAAGATGAATTGCATTTTGCACAAGCTTTTATTGGATTATTTTTTTAATTTTAAAAATATAAATGATTTATTTATTGCACTTTATTTATAAACTGTTTGTAAAGATAAAAGATATGTAAATAAAGTGTTTTTTGAAAAATCTAAAAATCTCTCTCTCTCTCTCTCTGTCTCTCTCTCTGTCTCTCTCTCTCTCTCTCTCTCTCCAGCCCCTTTCACCATGCACTGCAAAACTGAAAATATGAGGCTGTATGTGAAAAAGCAAATGTCTGAATCTTTCCGACCTGACACCGCCCCTCGCCAGAAAGAAAGGGGAGAATCTTAAACTAGCTGCATCAACATAAAACCGATTATGCTTGTTGTTATGGGGACAGATAGCTGAAGAAGTATTCAGATCCTCTACTCATGTCGAGTTGGTGCTGATTTTGACATCTTTATATTCTTTATGTATTGTTATGCATAATCATATTTCATAGGCTCATTCATTTTTATGTAAAATCTTAATTCGCAAAGTAATAGCTATAGCTCCCTGAATGTAGTGGAGTAAAACATGTAATATTTCCTTGTTACATGCCATGGAAAACAAGTATAAATTAGCCTACCTCATAATTATACAATACTTAGTGTACTTAGATACTTTCACCGGGTGAGAGATAAGATGTGTGAGCGTACAGTAGATAAAACCACTATTTCATCTAGCAATTCGAGACATGGATACAAAAAAAGAATGAAAAAGCAAAAAATTAGTTGTTAATACTAACGAATAACTACAATCATACAGTACAGTATGAATACAACACAGTGAAAGCTATTTGTCTTACAACTTTTCATGTAAAGGGGAAGGTAAATCTCCCCTTATTGGAATGCCTAAGCTAACTAAATCTATAGTAATAAAAATATAAATTCATAATGTAGAGAAACTTTACTTTTGAACAAATCAAAAGCAATACATTTAACCATGTAGCGTACTTAATGACATAATATTTATCTGCAAATATACACAGCAGTCTGTCTTTCTTTGAGTGACTGAGAATAGGTTTGTACCATTTTACTTCATTTTATATCAGTGTTGTCTGTAATATTAGTTTGTTAAATATATTCGTATTTATTTTTGTGTGAAACGTATTCATACCTTCTCACCTCCACACAGGCCAGTTACTGTGTCAGGTGGGCGTGAGTGTGTTATCATTGTTATTATGAAGGCTGTGATGGGGTGGTTATCTCAGTGGCGATGTGTTAAACGGTTATAGTTGATAGTAAAGTAGCTATATTGACATAATCGCAATGTACTGTAGTAGTTATGGTTGCAATGATGATTTGTTGTGTTGTTGTGGCAGTTTATCTAGTAGGAATGTTGGTTATTGTGACAGTATTTATGGCATGGCTGAGGGGTGGAGGAGGCCAAGGATAGCGGATTAAGGGAGCTGGAGCCTTGCAGCAGATTAAACCGGGATGATGTGTTTTAACCACATTAGTCTTCATGCTGCTAGAACATGGGATTACTACAGCATCCTAAGGCAACGACAGCACCTTTAAGACTGTTGTTAAAGCCCAGTAAAGCTAAACTAAGCTATGGCAAGCTCATTATCTCAGAGCTAGCCTTGCAGTAGGCAGCCTGTGCTGGCGCTCAGGCCCCGGGTGACCCTTGGAGGTCATGGGTCAGCGTCCTCGAGTCACAAGAGGGGGCCGGTGGGTATGAGGGCTGAGGAGGGAAGTCTAAACAAGGTGTTTGACATCATAAACGTGGATTAAGAGGAGCATGGCGAAGCTAATGTCCCTTCTGTGATCTTGGTCTATAGTTTAGCAAGATATTTAAATGGGGAGCAGCCAGACTCACTAACTCTTAATAATGAGGATACATAGCAGCAGATAAGCTCTGGGAATGAGCAGTACTTGACCAAACTAAACCTAAAAACTAAAAAGGACTACCTTTGTTGGCTGGCCTGCACAGAATAGGGCCAAGAAGCTTTGAGGAAAAATAAAACTGTGATCTAACCATCTCAACATGGAAGAGGCAATGAACTGTCCACTCTCTTGCTAGGATTTAAGGTCAAATAAAAATAAACTAGACACAGTTTTTATTGTGGTTGAATTCAGAATGTTTAAGATTTGGCTGATTTGGTGACACCGGTGGTTACCATGGTAACAGCAGATGCGGTTTAATAAAGTGGTTGAGCAGTGATGCAACATTAGAGCACCTGGTGTATCTGTTTACATGGCCGCCAAACAAACTTAGGTTGTTCAAATAAAGAAGTCAGCTGATAATATTTACAACTTCCATGGCATTTCATGCCAGTGGTTTTCTACTCAACAGCAGGAGTAAAAGGAGTTGGTTATGTTGCTGAGAAGTCAACATGTCACTGGCTGCTCCTGACTCTTCCATTACATTTCAAACTCCTCTGCTGATGAAAAAGAAATGAAAATGACTGTTGTTTTGTTCTGTCGACGCATTTTTAATGAAAGTTTGTGTTCCGTGTTAAACTCTGTGACAAGCACAATGTGTTTCCTGTGACTACATCACAATAAAAGACTTTCCGTGTTTGTCCAGTGTGAGTCTTTTAATGTGTAGCAGCTGCAGCAGGAAATGTTGTGTTGGAAGTGAGGCTTGAAAGTTGCACTGAATAATATACGTGTAGGTCGGCCACCTTAATCCCGCGTGTGAAAGGCGGACACTGCCACTACCAACTAGAAACGTACTGAATTCATTGAATGGCTATTTCATGAAAATTGCAGACCATAAATAGTATCAATAAAGGGCAATATTTTAATAAAATCAGTGTATGAAATGACAATGTGAATTGCCTCCCAGCCCACAACTTTACTGTTCTGGTTCATTCAGCACAGTGGGAGAACAGCTGGTGAATATAGTGGAGCATTTAGCCGTTTATGACAGATGTCTTTCTCAGGAGTTGGTTACATGATAATAAACTGGAAGAAGAGCTTGAAGGAGATGAAGCCATTCTGTAGAGAGGGCGGGAATACTGGGAGTAAGACAGAAAGAAAAGGCGAGAAGAGACAGAGAGAGGAGAAGATGGACAGCAGGAGGAGGTAAAAAGGAAGATAGATTGGCGCAAGAGCTGTGTGTGTGTGTGTGTGTGTTGGGGGGGCAGTGGCTCTTGCAGCTGTCAAGAGGGTAAGGCCTGGGATGCCTGTGATCAACTAACCATGAAATCTGCCCTGCACAGCCCTGCTTTCACACACACAGACACACACACACGCACGCACGCACACACACACACACACACACACACACACATGCACACACACACACATAAGCCTGTCTGCTTCTCTGCAGTGACCTGACAGCTAACTGTTGTGTCTGCAGCTGATTGGCTAATGTTGACTCTACCCTGTCTCTTCTGTGCAGGTCTAAGAGGACAGAAGAGGCTGCTCAGCAGGGAGCTCAGCAGTGACAGATGAAATAAATTAAAAAAACACCTTTTAGAATCTGAGAAAATCTTAAACTATACATTACAATTTTTTTTTAAAACACACTCTGATTAAATGGCTCCAGTACTCATGTTCTGAAAGCAAATGACTCATCTTACTTTTGATATTTTTTTTCATTGCTATGATACACATTTGAAATATGTGTTACTGATTTTGCTAAAAGACAATTAGTCCCATTTGGATTCAAATTAGTGGCAACCACTTTCATTGCCAAAGGCGTTGGACATGTGTATTGTAGTTTCCCCACACTCGGGGCACTTGACATTGCGAGTGGGCCATCCCCACGCAGCCCACTCTAGAGTATTTAAATGGTATTTAAATGGTATTCAAAACAACATTTTAAAACATTTTATCAACCACTGATGATAAATTGTAGAATAATGATAAATAACACGTAATAATCCAGAATTATATTACTTTTTTGTTTGTATTAGTATAACCAAATTACTCTTTACTTTGTCTCAAATGACCAACCCTAAAGTAATGTCTTTAAAAAAGTGAGCTAAATTGGTCCTATTGGACATATTTACCTAGACGTTGACTTTTCTGTAACTGAATGGTTTAAAACATGTATGATGTTGAATAATGAAGCAACAAATTACGTTTGGGATTTTGCTTGGTACAATCATATCTTCTTTAGTGTTACTGTAGATATGCCAAACATATAGGTTTGTAGTCTAATAAGTAATTAAATTCTTCTTCATATTGTTCACTTTTGGCCAAAGCAACACTCAGGTTGTTATCCTGAACTGTGGAGAGGCCTCTGAAATCTATACCATGCCAGAACACAGCATTGATCAGTGATGTAATTAAACAGGCTCCATCATATCTATCATATCAGAGATGGAATGCTGGCACAGGACAGTATGGTCACCAGTCCCACAAGCATGTTGTTCTGCACAAGAAGTCTAAATTGCCTGATTTCTACAAGCTTTTAGTGATACAAATCAAAAGCTGCTCCCTGGTTGAAACGGTGCTGCCCGGACACCCATGGTTCCAAACAGGCAGCTGAACAGGCCAGGCCACCCAGGGTGCTGCACCCTGCTGCGCACACACACACACACACACGCACTCACACACACACACACACACACACACACACACACACACACACACACGCACTCACACACAGACACACGCACTCACACACACATTCCCAGGCTACAGTGCCATGCTGTCTGTGGAGTGTGTCACCCTGCACTGATCCTGGCTTTGGAGGTTGGTAGCTTGGCTGTCAGCTTTGGGTTTTGGATGATAACCCAGTCGCGCGCACACACACAGACACACACACACACACACACACACACACACACATTCCTTGCTTTCAGGTCATGCCAAGACCGCAGTCTGCTACCTCCATGTGGCTGATTGTCTGGCTACTTCCTCTTCCTTTTTCTCATCCTTTCTGTCCTCCCATCTCGCAGTTTTTCTAGCACCGTCTGGACATTGAACAGAAAACAACCCATTAACTCATCCTCTCTGTTAGAGTTAATTAACTAGTAAAAGCTGGGAAATAAATGTATTTAAACACAGGATGTCTACACAGTGTAAGTACTAGTGACCTCTGGCAGCTCTATTGTAATCCACTCTATTCCTCCTAGTCCCCTGGGAGAGTTAGCGGTATGCTACAGGTGTCTTCACTTTTCTTACAGATTTGAAGAACGTTAATAATGTAGGAACACAGCTTCTCACTCCTTAAAAAGGAAAGTTAAACATGTGTGGAAATACACTAAGTCACAGTCTTGCAGAGAGTTAGATGAGAAGATCTACACTGTAAATATGAAGCTACATCCAGCAGCCGGGTTAAAGATCGGACAGACAGACACTGCTGGGCAGAGGAGGGCTAGCTGTGTTCCCTTGATTCCAGTGGGAAACCTGAAGAAAGGACTTCAGATAGCAGTAACAGACTAAGTTAGCTTAGCGTTAGCTTAGCGTTAGCTAAGTGGTGTGGTGATGTGGGACTTTGAGCCTCTAACTTGGCTCTTTGTCCACTTTGAGATAAACATGGTTTTGTTCCACATCCTTCAATAAAACAAACTCAACTTCATTACTGTGGAAGTAGTGATTAGCCTCAGTGATGTTCAGATTGTTCATCACTTCACTGTCAATAGAAACAGAATCAATAGAATAGCTGAATAAGCTACTGTACATAATCCAAGGCCACTTGTTCAGGTTGGCCTCCCACCCCCATCAAGTAGGAGGCAGAGGTGATTGTATTATCCAGTTTAAGGTATGACAGGGTTTGTTTCCAAATCTCGTACTTAACCAAAAACTCTAAGAAAAATGGAGAAACCTGTAGCATACCACTAACTCTTACAGATGCAGTTTCAGTAAGAGGTACTGGAAGACTCGTCCATAATTCACACAAGGTATCATGGGGCTTGGGACAAGGTGGATACAGCTGTCACGATACAGATGAAAGGTAAAACCAGCATGAAGTATTATAATGAGGTGCGGGACATATCACACGCCTTTAAAACTGCCTTCATTGCTTCTTGTCCTAGATTCTACAAGTGTGTTTATCTTTATTGGAGGGATAAACAGCATTCTCCCAAAACGTCTTCCCTCATTTTGTGATGGTAGCAACTTCCTGATAGTAGTAGAGAGTGCTGTCTAAGAACATTGCTCCAAAAACTCCCGTAGGTGTTCAGTTGGGTTGAGTTCCAGTGACTGTTAAGACATTGGCAGGGCATAGGTCCTTTGATTTGCACAATTCATCAAATCATGTGTGAGCCCTTGTCCCCTGTACAGAAACATTGATGCAATTGTTTAGTTTCAGCTGTTGTATTCCAGTTTCACATGTTGAATTTTTAACTTACATAAGTTAATTTGCTTCATGTCTCATAACCAACTCCTTAACATGATAAGACACAAACTGTAGCCTATACCATTTAAGAAATGGAACTGAAGCCGCTTGGTCACACTCATTATTAAACGTTTCAAACATTTCAGCACACAACTTGAAAAAAATGTGTTCTAGGGGAAACATGATGTTATTCAAGTGTAGTAGCCTATAGTTGATATATTAAAAATGATTTACTGAATGATATATTAATATTGATGCATTCTTGTCAGTAGTCAAGTTTCCATCCAAATGTAGCACAAACACATGTTCCTGTAACACAACATGTAGGTCACCTGCGTTTTAGAAGTACTCGGAGCCCAATAATGTGGTTAAGCCTATAACACTAAAGAAATTATACTTGAAGTGTAAAAGTAAGTTTTGCATTCTATGTGTGGAGAGCCATTTTACATGGGTGCAGACAGCTGCATGATTAAAGTAGAAGCGTATCTGTTCCTGAACCATGTGAGATGAACAACCGTAAAACATGCCTGAAACACCTCCTGTCTACAAAGGAGAACTTCAAACCTCTCTCTCAAGCTCTCTTTTCTTCAAACCAATACTTTTTCCCTGGGCCACCGAGGCCTTTTGTCTTTTTGACATGATACAGTATATTTTAGACTGCTGATGTGAATCGTATCATGTTTCACTCTCAGTGTCACTCGCTCACTCACTCAGGTAAGTTGAAGAGCACGGGGGGTGGTGCGTCGGGATGATGGTACGTCGGGATGATGGTGCGGGCAACCCATAAAATAGGGCCTATTTAATAGGCTATGTTGTTATGTTGCTGTGGGCTTTTTTTTTAATATTTCAAACTAATAGCATTACAATAATGAAAATAATGAAAAACATAGTAAACGTTATACATTCAACATTTTCTTTTGTTCCCTCATTTGGGGAGCCCCTATGGATGGCTGGACCTAGCATTCACCTATACATTGCCATGGTCCGGCTCTGCCTTTTTGTGAATACTTAATCATATCATCCAATCAAGTCAGGTGTGGCCAAGTGTGATAAATATGAGCCCGGTCTGTAATCACCTTCAGGATAGGATTTTTTAGGGTCATGCCTCATGCTGCTTCAAAGGAGACCTTGATGATAGGAAATGAATAAATAGTTGACATGGGTAACTGCAGTCAAACCACAGAGCACAGACACAAAACAGCCCTCCAAGCACGGTCAGCACTATGGATAATTCCCAGAAGCAGTAGCTGGTTCACCTTTCTCTGAAAGTATCAACAAACACATGGCTGATTGACCCTAACCACACACACACACACACACACACACACACACACACACACACACACTGCATTTGTGCCTGTAGGACAACCATATGTGACCTCCGTGGTCCCTCTATCCTGGTGACTGGGAAGTACAACGCTCAGTTAGAGGCATGACACCTAGACAGGCATAAATAAACACCAGTGGTCCCTTTAACAGAAACCCCCACACACACACACACATAGGTAAGTTGTTTCCGCTGCTGGTGGTTTCCTTCAGTTGGAGTGGGGGTTAGGCAGGTCAGAGGGAGGTTGGAATAAACTTTGCTTCTCAGGTTGTGAACTGAGATTAGGGAGATAATTGTGACGCAGGAATCTCATCCGTCATGCTCGTTGTTCGGCTTCATGAACTGAAACTCACACCGACATTTCCAAAGCTGCCTTATGTGACACTTTATATGATTGCCTTTGATGTTTTTTTATATTTATTTATATTGTAGTTGTATAACTCTCTGTACAACTTTTAATATATTTCAAATTATTGGAAACTATAAGGACAGAATGTTTTTGTTTGAAGTAAACGGATACACTGGTCCAACATTAATTTAAATATTGGTCTCTGCCACAATTTCTTTCTTCCTTTCTTTTTTAATACTTTATTTATAGTTTTGCATTTACAAATACAACCTATGCACACATTACTCTTTGAAAAATTCAATTGTAGTATGTCTATTAGCATAGTTAGAAACTCTATAAGATTTGATAAATAAAATAAAAGGTCATCTGCATATAGCGACACCATGTGTGTTGTGTCACCCTTGGCCACTCAAAGATCTCCTCTTCTTTTCTTTAGGCTATGGCTAAAGGTTCTATAGGCATGTTGAAGAGGAACGGCAAAAGGCAACAGCCCTGTCTTGTACCATGATGTCGTGATAACTTGAAGTAAAAGAGTTTGTGCGCACTAAGGCCATTGGCTTTGAATAAATGATTGTAACCCAGCTAAATGTTGGGCTAAAACCAAATGTTTCAAGGACAGAAAATCCACTGTCCACTGGATGTGTAAATGAACCAAGTGTAATCTACCACATCCATAATAACAACTTTGTAAGTTGATAATAAGTCAATGTCGTGCCGAATAAGTCACTTAGTATAGCTTTAAATATGTGTGTTCTCTTTTGATGATGAAGGTGTGTGAAAACATCAAACCTGTTCGGATAGACAGGAGTGATGTCTTGTATACACTTCCATCCCGTTTTGGATCGATATTAGACTGCAGTCCCGGGTTCCCCTCTGAATGTAACTGTGAACAGACTCCATTCTGCACTGGAAGTTCAGCCATGGTGCTTCTTTTTAAGTTTTTTTTACTTATTCTAAACAAATCCAATACATTATGACGTTAAGAATTGTGAATATACTGTAAATGCCTTGAAAACATGACTAGTTTAAATCTCTACCGTCTCAAAGGGTCTTGGCCAAGTGGACATTGGTTGAAGTGAAACTGTTACAGATTGTTGCTTCATTATCTGAACTGCAGTCCACTTGTTCTGTGGTGTTCTGAAATGACTTTTACTGAAGCATATCTGGAACTTTGAAAGTCTGTGTGTCTGGCGTCTGTATCAGCAGACTGTTGACTTACTCTGTATGAGAGAAGTCAAACCAAGGACATCACTTCCCACCCCCAGTGTGCAAAACAGCAGCTTGTTCTTAGACAACTTTTATTCTCAGCTACCTTTGTGCTGGAAAGTTAACAGACATATAACACACAATCCACTGCTGGGATTTCATAGGCATTTCTTCAACCTGGTTTTAGAAGGTGAGGTACTTTTTCTTCTTACAATCAACAATCTTTTGAATAACAATTAGGATCATAACAATGACATAGTTATAACCTTTCATGTTGAAAATGACACACAGAAAGAAATTCATTTTTAGAGACACCCTTGGAATGATCTTCCCTGTAGGGAATCTTTAAAGATCCTACTGGCTCCTTTAATTAAATTTTTTCTTACCAGATTAGTATTGCCTAAAATAATTGATTGGTGAACAATTTATATACTGATATGTCAAAATTATGTGCATTTATTTCCCATCCAGCCTTTCATTTGCAAGGTACAAATGGCGTGGTGTGGTTCATTTCTCTTGCTAGATTCACTGAGCTCTTGACAATATCTAAGGAAAAACTAGGTGATTTTCTTTTCACCTAAACACCAGTTGAGTCTGCCAGTGTTAGTGGCTGTTCTATATCTGTTCTATCCAAGTATAATGTAAATCAAATATGAATTACACAGCAGCTGACACTAGTAACAGGGTTAACCACTGTTTAATAATGTTATAAAGTGTCAGCATGTGAAAATGTTGAGTAAGTGGTTAAATCTGTACAAACAGAAGAATCAAACCAAACTAGTTAGATCCCAAGGTAGCATAATAAGAGCACAATTCTAGTTTGTTTCAGGCTGCAGCTCACGTCTCTTGGGCATCATCAGCTGAGGCTTCTGCCACTTCCTGTCACTGACAAAAACACAGTCTCCGATACTGTGAACTCAAGGTCCAATTATGGTCCAGGTTTAAACCACAACTTATGGTCCTTATGAGCAGCTGAAGCTGTCTCGGGTGTCCTTGACGATTGAAAGATAGTGAGTAAGAGTTGAGATTATTTCGTCAGACCTGCATATCCCAGGGTCAAGAATGATCTTCCTTGCTTGAGTGAGTTAGTGTTGTGTACGCTAAATAAATAAAATAAAGGTTCATCTAAATGCATCACAACCATGATGAAGAAAAACACATCATTTAGTTACTTAGTGTTTGGGAAAGTTGTGACACTTTACACTTCAGCGTATTTGGTCTGGATTATGACTTTATAGTTGTAGCCCAGCCATGTTTGGGGCCTAAAGGCTGGTCAGTCCATGTGTGTCTCAGCACTTTGGTCCAGACATTTGTCAGAAACTAATTGTCTACAGAGGAAGACTCCTATAATATATATTCATACCCAATATCAGAACCTATTGGGCAATTTTTCATCAAATTTGCCGAGCACATCCATTCTCCTCAGAGGATGAACCTTTCTATTTTAGACACTCTACAAGCTTTTCGCCAGAACCAACCTCAGGAGAAAATGTTAACTTTGCATACAGCGGAGATCGCCTCGACATGATCTGACTACAGTCATGATCCCATGGAGGCAAAACAATATGATACAGAGAGCACCACAATCTTTCCTGTAGCGCCACCCTCAGGACAAACTTAATGTTATCAACTCTACTCTAACAATAACTTGTCAGCATGTTTATTCCACCAATCACTGTTTTGGTGTGAGGAGTAATAAACATTGCAGCCTGTAGGGGCTGCTAGCATAGCTTTAGACTGGTTTCAACATAAATGGAGAAGGAATAAACCAAAACATCAGAATGTTTTTAAAGACATTTTAGGGGAATATTCTACTCTTGAATGGACTCTACTAACATAACATAGCATCACTGCAGTGCATAGTTTGTAAGGACCTTTTGGTGGACTGTCTATAGTTTGGGGTTTGGCTGATGTGTCTGATGTCGAAGTTCAAGTTGTTTGTAGGTGAACTCTACAAATGAAAATGTGAATAAAGTCAGTTTTAGTGCATCTCTGCTTACACTGTAGTTTAAAGCCACCACTGTTTATCTGCGGCTAAATTTGCTGTCTGGCTCTGGTATTTATGTGCAGTTGTCTCTTTGTGCTGCCTTTTCAGCACACCAAGACACTGTGCCACTGCTCCCCCCCCCCCCCCCGCCTGCAGTATAGTACAGTAGCGGGGCGACAGAAGGAGATGTGAGGCGATAGCCCCCTTTTTTTAGGGCAGAAAAAGACCCCAATTGTGTCTGAGCGCCCTCCTCTCCCTCGCCTCGCCTCGCCTTGCATGCCTCTGGAAGTGCAAAGAAAAGAGAGAAAGAGATTTAGAGAAAGGGAGAGGGAAAGAGGGAAGGCTGGTTCGCTGTGCAGCTGCTCCTGCGGAGGCCTTTGGATTACATCAGAGTGGTTGAGAAGAAAGGAATGAGAGGAGAGAGAGAGGGAGAGAGAGAGAGGGGAGAGGGGGGCACCCACAGGAGGGTGTGAGGCACACTCCACAAATCAGACCTCTTTTTTTTTCATGCTCTCTCTATCCTGGTCCCTCTCTCTCTCAGTATCTCTCTATCAAGGGTTGTAGTGGAGCGGCCCTCCACAGAGCTATCATTGTTATCAGACTGAAGAGGACACACACACGCGCACGCAATCACACACACACACACACACACACACACACACACACACAGGGGGAGAAGGTAATGACTTACTTTTCCTCCTGTTACTGTAACTGATTAGCTTTGGGTCTACTTTCCTTTTCCAACTCAATCTTTTATTTCCAATTTTTTTTTTAATTAGAAGCACACACTCAAATGTTCAAGTTCTATTTCCTTTAGATGTTGTGGTGCGTTGGAATTGTAGGTGAACAACCAAATTAAGCTGCTTTGATAGCCTCCTGATGCTCATCTGGCTTCCCACTAGATGGTGGAACCTGGTAGGAATTTTCTTCCGTTCTACCACAAAACTGTCGATATCCTGTAATTTCAATAGACACGTCTGAAGGCAACGTATCTGTACATGTTCTGAATGAAGCTGTAATAGAGAGGGGCAAGACGCCATGAATTGTTCAAATGTGGATATGGGCACATTTGGCCCACACTGACAATCCCTCCTCAAAGACTTTCATATTGTTGGGTACGCTCAGAATTTGACAGCGGTAGTCGGGTAAAGATGGAAAACAGAGACCTCTGCAAACCTGGTCAATCACTGGAGAGTGTGCAGGCTTGACTGTTGGTGAAGAAAGTTACAAGAATGGTCAGACTCAGCCTCCCCAAATACAACTTCGTAAAAGTGTGCAATAAAGGTTATAAGCAAAAAACAGGTTTAAGTATAAGCAAAATCAATACATTGAGCAAAAAAAAAATGTATTCCTGATCTTTGGAAACATTAGTTTGACAAACAACAACATGGCATCTTCAGGACAACTTAACAAACATCCACTGATATGGCAGAAAACTCTGGAAAAAGCTAGCAAGTGGACATTGAGTTAAAAATGTTCTTAAAGTAGTGGTTCAACATTTTGGGAAGTATGCTTATGAGAAGATTGATACCCCATTATCATGTCTGTCTGTTAAATACAGAGTTGCAGCCATGAGGTAGTGAGTCAAATACAACTTCGTAAAAGTGTGGGGGAAACGGGTCTCAGACACTTTCAACTTGTGTTTTAAGAACTAGTGTTTTTCACTTTGCATCATAGTTACAAAGCAGTGCAGCGTCTCTAGTCTATCTGTATGGAAGTCCTACAGCACGAGGATAAAGACATCAGACAAAGTGCTCGTCCAATCAACAGCATTTGAAAAGCCATGTGTCCTTTTCGTTGCGCTGTGACCACAAAGACACACAAACACAGAGTTGTTGTCGAGACATCGGGGAGGCAGTGGGAGGAGGGTATGACGGCAGGATTTTTACTCCACCTTCAAGTGCGGCTATCTGATCAGTTGACATATCATACAGACTAGATAGCTTGAAGCCCACTGAGACTTTTAAATATTAGGATTTCTTTTTGTACTGATTTAACAGTTGTATATGTTGTAGGTTGGACCATGTTCTCTGGGACTCTTGTGGTGGTGCTGCTGCTCCTCCTCATGTGTAGGCGGGTCCTGTGGCACGGATTATGCATCAGTATTGGTCAGATATGGTTCAAGAAGCCTTCGATGACCAGGGGAGTTGCCAACAGAAGACAGCCTGGAGAAGTGACAATGAATAACTAATGCGTGCCTGGTTCTAACAAAATGTCATCTGTTGTCGATTTCTTCTCTGCATTTTCTGCCTTTGCGTGCTCCTCCACCATCACACAGGACACAACATTTAGTTTGGTGTAGGATTCCTTTCTTCTTTCTGCTTACTTTTCAGTTCCTTACACACTGGGGTTCAGCAACAGGCAGGGAAACACCCCAGACTGTAGTAAAATGTCAGCCATGTGTATGATATGTGGGAAGTTTTGTCAGCTATTGAGCCAGAAAATTCCAACTTTGGGGTCATAGAGGAGCTGAGGTGGGCTGAGCATGTGGCAAACATACATCAAAACTTGTTCCTGTCAATATTATATATGTATACATGTAACAAAATTGCTGAACACAATGTATAAATTAATGAATTGACTTTTGGCATCGGATCTTTCTTTTCTTTGGTATTTGGTATTTGTTTCCCCCTGTATCTTCTTTCCTACTCTCACCTATGGTCATGAATGTTGGGTCATGACCAAAAGGACGAGATCGCGGGTACAAGCGGCCGAAATGGGTTTTCTCAGAAGGGTGGCTGGCTCCCTTAGAGATAGGGTGAGTTCAGTCATCCGAGAGAAGCTCGGAGTAGAACCGCTGCTCCTT
>CALSCE010010649.1:443493-456923 GCA_943593645.1 Bovichtus variegatus
GGGGGGGTGGCGCGGGGCGGGGAGGGGGCGCGGGGGGGGACGCGGCAGCCGCGAGAGAGAAAAAAACCAAACGCAATGGGTCGAGGCGGGGCGACGGGAAGGAAAAAGATACTGTGAAAGAGGAATAGTGAGAGCGTTAACAGGCTTAAATATGTAACGAGTGGAAGAGAGAGGAGACAATCCAGAGCACACTGTGCTGTGCGTGTGTGTGCGTGCGTGCGCGTGTGTGTGTGTGTTTTGTTTCTCTGGTTTATCAGTCCATCCATCAATTGATTTGCCATACCGTACTATTGTGTTCAAGGCTCCTGCGTACGTATGGTGCACATTAGCATGAGCCTTCGGTATTTCATCGTTGAAACATTGCGCTCTGTGGATTCACCAGCTCAAAGGGGCTTTGTGTAAGTGACAGTTGGCCCCGTGTGCGATGCAACACTGGCTCCTGTGGAGCTGTTCATGTTTGTACAAAGTTAAGAGAGTACCAGAAATGTATCTGACATGGACCTGACATCTGGATCTATTCCTCTAAACAATCGACAGAAGAAGGGATTAGCATAAATACAGGTTTAGTATGTACTGTGTGATCGAACGTCTTGTCTTTTCAAATTTAAAATGTTCAGAGTAACCAGAACGTTGTACCTTAAAATTGTAATTAAGAGAATAAATGTAACTTTACTTAGTTACATTCCTACACTGGCAGTTACAGAGCAACATGATCATTCATTTGGAGTTGTGTTTGTATGCAAATGAAGAATTTAAGTACCGTATTCTTTCTCTTTTAATTGAGTTTTTTTGTCTCCACCAACTCCTGAGAAAAACATCTGTTTCTTAAGCTGCTAAATATTCCACTGTGTGTGTCTGCTGTTTGCTGCTGAACAGGTAGAGCACAGTAGCTTTATCAGAGCCTTTTCTCTGAAAACAGCATTTAAAGGTAAAATCCCTGATTGGCAGTGCCCAACAGCATCACAAGATGTACCCACTTCTGATTTTTTGAAACAGTTCAACAGTCGGTGGCCATTTCAGATATTGATGCTTGAAGCAGCTATCCAATTTTTACATTCTTGTCGAAAAAAACAAAGAAGCGGATGGCCATTATTACTCAAACCAGAAGCTGCGAGACAGTAAGGAAACAAACACAAACCTTAATTCAATTTGGGGCTGAAAATTAGGCACCTAGCATATCGCTTTTGGGTAGCTTGTGCTTCAGGAAACAGTGGAAGGGGGATTAAATTGCCGTGCAGGAGGGATCAGATTGGTATCAGGGCACTTCCTGCCTGCTGCAGTCCAGTATTAGACATCAAAGAGGCCTCGGTCCAAAGGGCTGCTGGGTGATTTGGATCACTGTGAGTGGTCAGGTTTTATCCAAACGTCTTAATACAGTTGCCACAACAGCAGTATACCAGTATACATCTGAAGAAACATGTATTTTAAAGCACTTCAAAAGCTGACCACATACAGTAGGTGAGGATGTTATGGTATCATTTCATTTGTCTTTCGTCAGCAACACTGTTTTTGTTAGTATAAAAAAAATGGTTGTAACAGGAAAGGTGGCTACCAGTTGCCTGAGGGCACTCTGAGCATTGGGATGATCTGTTGTGAATGGAAGCAGATCTCAAGTATTCTCTACTGGCTTCTCTCTTTGTCTCCTGCTTTTCTTTCTTTCTCTGTCTCTCAGTCTGAAGTTTTCCTATCACTCAGCTTTCAGTGCTCACGTCTCAATATCTATAGTGGGATTCCTGCATATATTCCAAACGACAGGATCCTTTTTCAATCACACACATGATCTGATGTTAATGTCTCGTCTCCACACACTGACCTGGTAACTGGTGTTTTATCTAAAATTCCATACTGTTTTCCATACAATTTTCAATTTCATTCTTGCACCACAACCACATTGGACTGTAAATCTCGCCACTGAAAAGTTAAAAGGACAATCATTTTAATAATAAGTAAATTATTTATAGAGGGCGGGCACAACATGAAGGGCGATCCCTCCTCTCCTCAGTCAACCCCATCCCTCCAGACTCCTCCACCCCTGATAACATTGTTATCTCGGAGGCAGAGGGAGGTGGTGGCCAAACAGATACTGCTGTTTGCTCAAACTCAAACACCCTCCAACCAGACCAGAAATGTCCCGATGTTCCGATCCGGGTGGTGCTGTAGTAGAAGTACTACAAGTAAAAAAAAATTAAAAAAAGGGCACAACTTCACAGACAGAATGTGGAGGAGGAGGAAGGATTAGTAACATCAACTGGTGGAAGTCTGGGTTATTTATATGACCTGATGGGATGCAATGACAAAAATGGTCATGTAAATGTTATGCATTTATAAAGTGCTTTTCCAACCTTTGTGATCACTCAAAGCGCTTTACAACACATCAGCATTCACCCATTCACACACATTCATACAGAGTCAGAGGCTGCTGTACAAGGTGCCACATGCTCATCAGAGATAACCATTCACACACACTCACGCACTGTTGGCCATCGGGAGCAAATTGGGGTTCAGTATCTTTCCCAAGGACACTTTGACATGCTGACTGTAGAGGCTGAGGATTGAACCACTGCCCCTCTGACTGGTGGATGATTACTGCACCTCCTGAGCCACAGCCGCCCATGGCTGTCATTCATGTGTATGATGATATGGCTTGTAGATTAAAAAGGTATTAATAAGTTTTCTTAAAAATGTAGCTTCTATTTGGGGGACAAGAACTGTGACTGTTCAGCATGTGCTCCCTGTGTTTTCGCCTACAAGTTTCCGATGCCAGGAGAGACATTTTTTTCAGTAACACACATAGCAAAGCCATCTCCACTGCAAACCTTCCGCTCACTACAACCCCCGCTCTCTATCACAGTGAATGAAACCTAGTCTCATATTCAGTCATTTGAGCAATGCGAGAAGTGAAATAGAAGTTACCTTGATGTAACTCCAGTTCTGTGATATAATTAAAGTACGATATGGTCGATCACGTATGATACATAATCTATTTATCGACCTTTTGATCGTGCCATTGTGTTGGCATTCATTGAAATGGATGGTGCTGCCTGAACACAGGTCTGTCTGTTTGTAGCTGTTCTGAGCAGCTGTTATAGAGAGGAGACGTGTTGTTCACATGAAAAGTGACAGAAAGAGCTGTGCAACGAATGAAAAGAGAGAGTTGGCCAATGAGTGAGGTTGTGAATGTCGGATTTCAGTTCATAATAGTTACAGGAATATACAGCCTTATGGTGAACATGCAAACAGAGAGAACTAAGGCAGTTATTCAAACCCAGATCCTTCCTGCTATGAGGCAATACGGATCAATTTACTCCAAGAAGTTCACTTTAAATAATAATCATGTCTAGACAATGCAGCTGAAACTTTAACCGGACGAGATCCAACAAAAGAACCCTTGCATGAACATTTTCCAACACAAAACACATTTAAAGAAAGTGCACAAACTCTCCTACCGTGTGCTCTCCAGCACAACTTCACAGAGGCAGCTGATTCCCACAGGCCTCAGTAAAGGCCTCAGGTTAGCGGGGGATCCCCTGTCCTTGAAGACATGTGTGGTCCCTCCATCATCCTTTTCTCCCTCCCCCTCCATGGCACTGTTTCACTGGGTGAGGCTTCCCTCCAACAATCAGGGCCTTCATGGGGGCCATAATGACAAAATGAAAGCCAGTTGTGAGTCTGTGGAGGTTTTAATGACTTTCAGAGCTGCTGTGGAAATGCCGGGCTCAGCCCAAACACACACTGCCTGCTGCAGAAAGACAAAGAAACTCATGGGAGCATGGCAGGATTGATGCTGAGGTTCTCATTGCAGCACATCTATTTTATTTTAGATTTGGGGAATGTTGTCATTGATAATGACTGTAATGACAATGAGAATTGTGATGAAGACCGTGACAGTACAGTGAACTCATGTTCAACCCAAATACTTTTCAAAGGCTGAGATGTGTATTAGAAATATGATATGTTTTGACTGTTTCCATATGAACAACAAGTGGTGAACCTTCACCTGACCTGACAGCAGTCGGTTTAAAGGTTTGATGTGTAGTTCTGAGCCAGCTGCTCCAAAGAAATAGGGCGCAGTATTTCACCTCTAAACTGGGTCCATAATACAATCTAAATGCATCAATCATCAGAACCATCACTTATTAAAAAAACAAGTATGTTAACCTGTTTAGATTTTTAGTAGTTTATCATTTATTGTATTCTTTACATTGTGTATACCTCTCTCTTCTAGTGTTGATATATTTACTGTGTATTAAAGTCAGTCAGTTCATGAGAGCAGACTGCTGATCTCTGAGAGTCTAAATATCTCTGCTCTCTTATAATCTCCAGGTGGAGTTTAGATGTGTGTGTTTCCTGTAACACTGGGGGCTGTACGTCACGTTTTGATAGTTTCTATGTTGGCTTGGGTCCGTGTCGGCAGAGACTATAGAACCACTCGTGTTTTTGTTTCCTCCTCCGTGCTGAGTACTGGGAGGGTCGATAATCCCAGCACCGGGAGTCACAGCGCTGATGGAGCTCTTTGGTCTAACCTGAGTAACGGCAGCAACAGAAAGTTCGACGAGTCGGCTGAATCAGTGTTATCTGCCGACTGCTAACGGAAGATCTGTTCGTCTCCCAGCCGCTGTCAACACTGTCAATAAGGTCAGCACTGTTACCCCTTCACAGTCGGTTCATTGTTTTATTGGTTTAATTTCTGGCATCTCTTACACGTTGAACCTGTAATGTTGATTTTGTGTTGACGTACATAAAGGACAGGACCTCCCTGTTTAATTCTATGTTGCCAATATAGCCAGCGAAGTGTCTGGTCTCCACCCTGCTGCAGTCAACTGGAGCTTTCAGCACTAACACTGGCTAAGATATTAGAACAGTTTTTCTTAAACTGGCAATTTAAGGTTCTATGCAAAAGCATCAGAACTGATTCAAATTTAAAAATGGTCAGTATAAGATAACATGATTTGGTAAATCCTGAGATTATAAACATTGCTATTACTCTGTTATCTTCTTAGTTCTATGCAGTGATTGAATGATTGCTGTTTTGTGTGCCACAGTTATGATGGTCAAATGGATACTTCGAAAATTTAGCATGCCAATTCTGTATATTGTTACTTTTAGTACCTAGTAATGGTGAAGCTCCATGAAACGCTGGATCCTACATTTCCCATAGTGCAACCAGATAGTGTCTTTCATTAGGCGCACGCCTTAACTCCAGTTTGTAATGCAGGGTTTCTGGTAAAGATTTGTAAATTGTCTCCAAACTCAAATTTGATGATGATGATGATGATGACATCATGGGGATTATTCCTCCAGAGCCAAAGAAGACATTATACAGCTGTTACTCCACATCAAGTTCACTTTAAACTTTATTCGATGCTGTATTATGTCACAGAGACTTCGTCATTACATTTCAGATTTTCCAAAAGTTCACCGTCCAAGATGAAGCATTAAAATGAATGATCTGCACTGCGTGGCGAGGAGCATGGATACCACCAACCAGGCCCCATTTGATTTCTGTGAGTGGGCTCAATGTAAACATACAGGCACTGGCACGCAAGTGCATTGATGAAGGTAATAAAAAAAAATGGCCAACATGTGGACGGCATTCGGGACCAGCAGAGCGATACCAGTAAACAATGTAAACATTGTGGCTCACCTCTGCAGGGGATCCAGGGGATTTTGTTTTTGGATAAACAAGCTCTATTTTGATGCACTCTGCCTCTTATTATCATATACGTATATATATGTACATGTCTTTATCATAAAAAATTTGAAATGTGTAAAATGTAATGTGAGTCATTTCTCCTCTACTGTTTTGTGTCACTCAGCGCTGTTAGTTTAGAGACCTGCGTTCATTCTGACAGGCTGTTATGTTAAGAAAATATCTCACATTCACACCATACAGTCTATGATTCACACACACTACGTTTTGTTGCTTCACATCGGCTCACATTGAAAATTATATTCGGGCTAATACTCAAAACGTTCGGGGTGAAAGCTCGACAAAATAACCTGGCAACGCCTATACTCGTAACCATAGTAACTCCCTCCTGCTTGCGTGCACACAGCGAGAAAGGAGAGGAGGGAGAGACGCACAGTTCCATAGGAGCTGTTGACTGAGTTTAGAGAAAATCCTAAAAGGGTGAAAAGCCGCTAAGTCCAGCGAGAAAGTCTACAAGTAGTAAAAGGCAAAACTTTCAAACTCTACCTATTTTTAACATCTCCATACATGAAGCCGATCATGGTGTAAAGTGGGTGAGATTATCAAATTCTCTGTTTTGGAGATTTAGAGAAAGAAACGAACTGACATGCACTTTATTTCACGAATACTGAGGCTATGACAGTTTGGTTATAGAGTTGGGTCCTGCCGACTATTTCTATCCCTGAATGTGTAACATAGTTAGCATTCCTTTTTCTCAACATACTGAAAGTATGGAAGTAATTTTTCCTGTGATGACTGTTAACAATCAACAAAGAATGTTTTTAGGTTTTTTACTGCTGCCTAATACAATGTAACCAAAGTAGTTACTGATCATGAACAGACAACGGTAAGCCTCTACTGCACTTGAAACTGCCATTTGTCAGGTGACACATGGAGCTGTTGGACGAGGACGCAGAGACATGACGCCCTGTGGGGTTTCAGTGATTGTCTGGTGATTTTTTTAAGGAAGTGTGTGGAAATGCTAAGATTCTTTGAAAGATTCACACACAGATAAGTAAGCATGCATTGATCCTGTTCTCTTGGAGATTCACAGAACTTTTTATATTAATTTTTATTGTTTTGGTGAGCTGCAGCAGAGAGAGAGGGATGAGTGTCTTTGTCTCCAGAATGACACACAGACTAGTTGCTGCTGAAGCACAACTCCTGAATTCCAGCAGGCTTACTTTTCACTCACTGGTAGTGAGACGCAGCAGCAGAGTGAGGGAGAGAGAGACTGCGGTTGGATGACTTGACCAATCAGATCAAATATCAAACAGGGCAAATCCTGCTCTCCGCTATAAGCCGTCTGGAATGAGTGGGCTGGTGTGAGTTGGGTTTTCTGAGGAGTTCAGGGTGGGAGGTCAGGTGTAGCAGGACAAATACACATGCCAATGTTTGGGTCATTTATTGTGTTCACACGCAGCTTTCTGCAGTAACTGGGTTTGCCAAACAGCATGGAAATGAGAAATGATCTGGCACAGGCCGACTTCTGATGGAGAAACCTCAGTCCTGTAACGGAAACAGACAATCTGACATCCACACTCACTTCACCCTGTGTGGAGGTGAAAAGTAAGCAACATTTGAACTTGTATCTCCAGCTCTCCTTTTTCACCATTTACACAACTGTTTCTGTCACTTTTTGCGCATATAAATTAGGTAAACGCTATGTAAGAGCATTCTCATCCTTAACATCTGTAGCAGAAGTTTACTGTGACAGACATAAAGAGGGAAATGATTGACTAAAGTTAGATGATTGAGGAAAACGGTCCATGGTGAATATGAGGGGTGTCGGTCACTGAGATATTAGACAGGCTGACATTACAGCAGGTGATTTTAAACTGTCAGGTGTTACAGAATATGATACTGGACAGAGACCCTGATGCAGCTGTCAGAGGGAGAGAATGCATCCAGTCGATCAACTACTGACCTTTAACTGGGGCTTGGCATGAGAACCAGAGGGTTGCCAGTTCAAGTCCCTGAGTGGACCAAGTATAGAGTGTTGACTGGTACTTTGAGACGTGTCAGTTTGTTTCCTGGGCACTTCCAAGGTGCCCTTGAGCAAAGCAGCAGATCCCCACACTGCTTCCCAGGTGCTGTTTACTAGCTGCCCACTGCTCCTAATACTAGGATGGGTTAAATGAAGAGTCTACATTTCACTGTGTGTGCTGTGCACATGTGTGACCATTAAAAGAGGATTGTTTTTCTCATAAAACTGTCAATACATTGGCAGCCATCATGATGATGACCTGGTAAACAGAATACTCATTTTGCATTAAGTTTGTCTTAGTTTTATATTTTATTTTAGTTCATTTCACTGCCATTTTTAAGTTCCAAATTCATTCAGATTAAGGCTTTATAATTTCAGGTCAAATGTTGCCCTGTTGAGAAAGTCAGACCGTCCATGATCGTATGTCAGATCTGGACCACGTGTACATTTTGTTTATATTTGTTTTAATTAGTGAATGTCCCACATTCTCCAAACTCACTTGTACGTGCCACAGAAGGCATCTGTTTGAATGATGGGTTCTTCAATGAGATCCATTCCGAAAGTGTGCGTTTTTCTCATATTTGTACAATTATCACATCTCAACCTACTCTAGGATGGATGGCTGTGTGTGGCCGTTTGGAACAATTATAAACACTTTTGCCTTCTGCCGTTGCCGCACAACGCCTCACATAAACTAGTTCTCTTCGAACATATCAGAGAGAATAGCCTTGCCTTAAGGGTTGCTGTAACAGCAGTATCAAATTATAAATGATAAATTAACAGAGTATGCTTGTATCCAAGTCCATCTAAAAACTCAAATATACTCTGAAACAGACCCACGATGCAGTTTATACCGCTGTGCATTTGGTGTTTGTGAAGGCAAACTTTAACCCACTCAAGTATTGTTTAAGCTTAAAACTGAAACTAAACTAAATAATTCAGCTGCACGGTAAGAAATTGATGAAGAGGACAAACAGGAACAGTAGATAAAATAGAATAATAAATAAAATAAAAAGTTGGATGGATCTGATAAATATCAATATAAGACTCATGCAGTGAATTGTTCCATGTCAGTGCACAGGGGCTCTAAAGTGGAATTACACTTTCTACAATTAAATCGAAACGATTATTAAAGCTTTTATCTCCGTGTGAATTTTATTTTATTACAATATATTTATCTATCTTGTATTTTATCATTATTGTTTCATTGTACGTTTTCTTGTTGTGAAACACTTTGTAGCATTGTGAAGAAAAGTGCTGTATCAATTTAAAGTCTATTATTAATATTAATATTGTTCCGAATTGAATGTCACTGTGGTTTAATGTGTGTAATGTGATCTTCCCAGTATTACAATAAGTGGAATTGGCAATGCAAAGTAGTTGTATATGACATATGGTATGTGATGACATAGAGTTATTCTACTTCTTGCTCTAGCTGCCAAAATAAAAATGTTGATAGAGGTGCAATTAAATCATTAGTGTCAGCTCTTCAGTTTGTATTATGTGTAAGTATATTAAGCCTCAATTTCATAAATCTGGCAACAGACAAGTGCAGGTTAAATGTTGTACTGGTTTGAGCCTTGAACTCAAAAATGCTGATTTTCTGAAATGGCGAGAAATGCTAAGACTTAACTTTTCAACCTGAAAAATGTTCTTGTTCAATTCCCACACCTGCCTGTACAGTGAATCAAAAAGAATCCTTAGTACAGGATACAAAGAGGCTGCTCTTGGGATGGCACACAGGGAAGTGGCTGATACGCCCTGGCTGAGGAATTTTTTGCCTGAGTGGTTTAGTGACATTTTGAACACCCCCCCCCCCCATTGCCAGTCTGCTTCCCAATGGGCTAGCCGCCGTCCTGTTGGCATTCAGCAGGCCAGCACTTCTTGAACCTTGGGTTCCCGACTCTGCAGTCCGCCGATCCTCCAGCTCCAGCCCCAAACCCATTCCTGGGAACTTGCCTGGCCCTGGGAGGTCCTCGAAGTCTCCGTCCGACTTTCAGGCTTCTGGGGAGGAAACCCAGCCGTTCCAGATGCCGTCCCTCCTGAAGCAGTCTCCAGTTCCTGCTGCCGAGCCAAAAGAGACCCCTGCCGAGCTGCAACAGTGCCAACTTCACCCTGCACTCTCCCGACTTTGTTAGTGGTCTGGCCTCGGCCTTCGTCCTCCACAGAGGTCTTGCTACCTACTTCGTCCTCCAATGTGGCTCCTCCTTCGTCGTCGACCTCCTGTGAGGCCCTGGACGTCTGGTCGCCATCCTGCCCGGTTCCATCCATCCGGTCAACTTACTGCCCGTCCTCCAGAGCGGCTATGCCCGTCGGGTCACTCTCCTGGCCGTCTGGTTGTCCTCCAGAGGGGTCTCACCACCTACTTCGTCCTCTAGAGGGGCTACTCCTTCATCGCCAACCTCCTGTGCGGCCTTCCGGTCGACCTCCTGCCTGTCCTCTAGAGCGGCTATGCCTCTCTGGCTGGGGAATGTTACTTCGCCCCTGTCCTCCTTCTTGGTTCTTGAGAGCTAGCAACACATCATGTGTTTGTAGGATAAAAGTTAATGCTCTTTTGCCCTAGTCAGATACAGCCTTTCCTACAGTGATGAAAGACCATGAAGTGCTCTATGAACTACTGGTATGGTAACAACACAATACTGTACTGTCATCAGAAATATGCCTTAAAGCAACTCAGTGCTAACTTTTGAAAGAATAAATACAGTAATACTGTTCTTTTTACAAATATAAAGTTGAATTTATAAGCAATGAAATCATGTCACTATGAGTGCTCCATAGACAGAATAAAAAGAAGGGATGGAGGTGAAATATTTTAGGTTTGTATTGTTGTTTTATTATCATATCTACAATCTCGCCATCGTTTGAAAAATGGGAAGAAAGGATTTGATGCTGATGGAACTTCCTGCCGGAAGTTTCTAAAAACAATAAACCTGTATTAAAGGCATTCCTCTGCTGACAGTGAGATATGCTGTCTGCACTTTAAAGACTGTTAGGAGTGCCTTATCACAGTCTTAAAAGTGTCTTTGTTGAGAGAAACCGTCTTGTAAATCCAGCCTGCGTTTGTCATCCAAATTGGTCCTGAACCTGTTTTGACTGACACCTTGTTTGCTCCTGCAGCTTTTAAAAGTAACCTTTCCCACAGTAAAAGTTTAGTCGGCCAAGCCTTCTAATGTGCCTGTATGGGCAGGAATGAACAGCTAACAAGTTGCCTGTCTGTGGCAGTGAGAATGCTCAAAGGGAAATTATAGCACAGAAATGAATGCTTTCTTATCACAGTGTGCACACGAGGTGATGCATATGTTGCACCATGTATATGTATGCATTGTCACTTTATTGCTGCTGCGCTGTTGCTTCAAACATTTGACTCAATTTTGTCATATCCTGGAAGCTGTTACAGGCAACACATTTTTCTTCAAGTGACATGCTTAGTTTGCTACGTCAGTGTCTTTGACATACACAGCAGGGAAAGCAGTCTTTGTTCTGGTTAGTGCCGCTTTGAACTGAAGGACACATTAAGTTTGTTAATGAACAGAAATACATATGAGTGCATTATCTCATTATAAGTACCCACGCTAGTTCAGTTTGGATGAATTTGATCAAATCCAGTCAATTTAGATCAGTTAAATCTATTCAAGTTTAGTGAAGTAAAGGAAAATTCAACAAAGTTCATTATATTATATAAGTTCACAGAAAATTCCATTTTGTTTTGGTCATTCTAAGGCTTAAGAAAATAAATGAATACAGTCGTGAGTTACTTTTGTATTTTTTAGTAGGTTCTTGCAGTCCAAATGAGGTTTAAATGTACACCTCAGATTCACTTAATACATACAACATCGGTGCGACTTCTACTGCCAATTTATTGTCCGACGTCACTTCCAAGACACACACATTCAAATCTTTTCTCTATTGTTTTCTAACTTTGGACTGTGCTGTACTTGAGCATAAAGGAGGAACAGTTTTTGCTCAATTCAGTGACTGTGAATTCAGCTGTTCATTTAATTTCAGCTGCCTGCTGGAAAACCTCCCTGGTATGGTTATCATCCCTATAGCTGGAGGCTCTTGGCCAGCTGCTGCTTTCGCTTCCTGGTTGTGTAATGAGTAACAGCCACTGGGCTTTCCCCTGTACAGTTGTACCAAGTCATCTAAGGGTCAGGATGCAAATACCATGCAAAGCATGCAAAAATTATGGAAATATGATCAACAAAGCAGGGACAGTTTATGCAACCTATTACATTTATATCTGCTGGCTAACCAACAACACAATAAACGTCATGGTGCTGTACTTGAAAGAGACGTTAGTGTTTAAACAACATTCTCACTCCTCACATTTTAAGAAGGCACCATGGTAAAGAAACAAGTGTTTAATGAGTGTAGGATAATGGCTTACTACAGTCACCATTGTTGTTAGTGACGTATCTGTAGGGTGCAGTAGACACATACAGAGGACAGCTGTGTGATGTATTCATCCTGCACCCACGGGAACAGCTGCCCCTCAACACTTCAGCACCATGAACAGGGGCGCACACATGCCGTGTTTACGAAAGAAGTACACGCAATGTCACATTGGTATGATTGATGTGATGCAGTTTTACCGATCAAACTGTAGAAATAATTAATATCAGAATCAGAATCAGAAAACCTTTATTCGTCCCACAGCGGAAATTTACAGCGGTTGTTAAGGTTGTCAGGTTGTTAAGCAAACATATGTGTGAACTTGTAACGCATTAAAATCCCCCTTGACCCCATTTTTGAATGTTATTTTCGTTTTTTCATGACGTGATAACACTATGTTTAAGGCTTGGCTGAGGTTAAGGCACAACAATGAATTATTGTTAGGTTTAGGGAAACATTGTGATTTGGGTTCAAATGAAAATATAGTTAGGGTTAGTGGAGCTTCGTCATCATTGTTACGTTAATAAATATGTGATAATTGTTGGTGAAATTCTAGAGCTTATTCAGCATGATTGCAGAATCCTCTGCAACCCTCACCATGACCTGAGGATCTGAAGACTTTTTCATTTTCCAGTTTAGAGTCAGACCTCAACCATCTTTTGCCATTCCTGTTATCCAAATGTTCAATTCTCACCAGCCACTCCACCTTCCACTTGTGCTGTGGCTGCGTTAGATGTAAGAGGAAGATAATCCCGCCTGTCAGCATTTTCTTAATATCCACCATCTGTAAAACATAATCTTCAAGTTAGAGGATGGTCATGCCATTAGAAACCTGTTTAAAGCGCGTGACACGGTAGAGAAGTTATTCAAATCTTTTGTTTTAAAACACTATATGGTTATTGTGTATGATCCAGTACATACATGTTGAATTGATTGTTTACCTCTCCTTTTAGAGAAAAATATTCCTGTGATTGTTTGAATTAGATCATCTCTTTCCATTATTTATCAAATACTTTTGATACTGTCATGGCATTGCCATCATGAATTCAGGTTTGTCTTGCCGGGTGAGATATTTCAAAATGTTGTTGTTCCACTTTAGGGGCTTTGTTCCTCGATGCCATGGTCCTTAAGCGAGAACCTTTCTCTCATGTGCTCCAGCTAAAAAAACTAACCTACCTAACACCCTGTTTCTGTGTGTGTGTTTGTGTGTGTGTGTGTGTGTGTGTGTGTGTGTGTGTGTGTGTGTGTGTATATATAAATACACACATATACAGTATATATATATATATATATACTGTATATGCATACACACATATATATATATATATATATATATATTTGTGTGTGTGTGTAAGTGTATGA
>CALSCE010010649.1:466452-483745 GCA_943593645.1 Bovichtus variegatus
AGGTCTATATTAGTGACTGAGGGCAGTGAGACAGGCAGTGTAGATCTTTATTAGTGAACGATGGCAGTGAGACAGGCAGTGTAGATCTGTGTTAGTAACCTATGTCAGTGAGACAGGCAGTGTAGATCTTTATTAGTGAATGGTGGCAGTGAGACAGGCAGTATAAGCCTGAGAGAGACAGCAGCAGACAGTGTGCCCAGCCGGTCAGACAGACATGCAGTAAAGGGTCGTGATTGACAAGAGGTCTTGTGGCTCGCGCCTCTGCACGCCACTCATCCGCCACTTCCTGGGCCTTTTGTGTTTCAACACACACACACACACACACACAGACACACACAGACACACAGACACACACACTCACACACACACACACAAACACACACACACACACACACACACACACACATATATACACCATCTGCTGTGGTAATACACAGGCTGCATGCCGGAGCAGCACACAGCCTCCTCTCTTACTTTGCTTTCTCCTATTCATCCCTCCTTTGCTCGCTCGCTGTCTTTTATTTGGAGGGAGAAAGCCAGGCCATTCAGAACTTTTGTTTGTACTGGCCCCACACACACACACACGTGCGCGCGCACGCACACACGCACGCGCACGCACACACACACGCACACGCACACTGAACTTTCAAAAGCAATCATTTCACTCCACTCAGAGGACAGCAGTTTTGTGGAGTCTTACAATTTATTTAGACTCTCATATTTTACATGAACTGTAGAGGAGCTCCTCTGCTCTCGGGCAGCAGTGTCTATCAGCAGCTGATTCTGTTTCTTATCGTACAGTTTGACCAACATAATGGAACTAAGCAGTTGTAGCCATTCACTGAGCTATTGATGACTTGAAAATGAGCATTTTGTCACTGATCCATCCTTTCCTTTTTTGATAATGTCTGGTTCTGCTTACTGTAACAGTTGCCAGAATTTTGCTAATTTCTTCAAATTGCAATATTCAGCATCTTTAAAGGGAAAATGTGTTACCTTCTATGTGGATGTCCATTCAGTGGTGACGGTATTGATTGAAATTAAATTCCGAAATTAGTGCATGCTATATTGTGCTGAGAAGCTGAGTTTGCAGCTGCAAAACCTGTTCTTGTCATATCTGATGTAATAGGAGTAGCAGGAGCAGGACACCTCAGACAGACTGCCTGGGGGAGGGACAGACAGTCGGAGCCGCTCGGGAGGACAGCCAGAAGACAGAGAGCCGATGAACAGGACAAAGTCACAATGAAACTGGTTAGGTGGGTGTCGGCAAAGACAGGGACGAAGCAAGACTGCTCCGGGCGGGAGATGGCGAAAGCAGGACCACTCTGGTGGGCAGTGACGAAGGCAAGATCCATCTGGAAGTCAAGAAGAAGGCACATGGCGAATGCTGGATCGCTCTGTGGCGACTGTGGCAACAAGGGAATTGGGAAGTGCTGTAGCTCAGTAACAGACAAGAAGTCAGCCAGGACAGCTGACTCAGGAACAGGCTCAGGAACGCACGAGATGTCAAGCTCAATACCGTCCCCTAACCCTAACCTCCCAGTAAACAGTCACCTGCCCAACAATATCACATGACTGGATGTAAGCTCTATATTTTCGCTTTACTTCCACAGAGTTATGATAACTCTGTATTTACTTGCTTTGCAGAACTTGAGCCTTGGCCTTCCAGCTGCCATGAACATCACTAAATGAACAGAGCAGGGCCATGCTGTAGGTTCAAGACAGAGACGTCGGTATGCACAATGGCAGATTTTTACATGGTCTGAGAAATTCATGCTTCCCTCAGGATAACCTGTAATAACTTTGATCCTCTGGCTTTTCATCGAGCACCATCATCAGGTCAAAATGTAATGTAATGAACAATACTTTGGTTTATGACCAAATACAACTATTGACATTCCCACCAGCTAAGTTCTAACCAACTTTGTGTTTACTGCTTATTAGAACATTTTAGCATGCTAACACACTAAAGTAAGATTGCAGGTGATTACAGTGAAAATAGCCGTATAGCATCAGAATGTTAGCATTGTCATTGTCACCATGTTAGCATGTTGACATTAGCATTTCGCTCAAAGCACCGCTGGATCTAAGTATAGCCTCGCAGAGCTGCTAGATTGACTGTAAACCTTTGGTCTTGTTTATGCATCTGGCCATTGGAGTCACAATAGTACTGGAATCTGCCCATAGTGCTGCATGTAACCTCATTCTGGAAACATGCCTAATGCATTTGGATTGTTGGCCAAACAAGTGTCATTAACTGCCAAAAGGAGTTCTGCAGGTAATGTCATATTCAAAAGAACACACACATCGTTTGTGCAACGCAGTGTCAGTCTTCCTAGTAATTAAAGTAATTATAATTTATTGATGTCAAAATACCTTACAACCAACTTTTTAGATATGTTACAACAGTGTAATTTTTACCAGTAATATGCTGACAGCTAGTTAGATACATTTCCCACTCAGTGCATCAAGTCTGAAAGAACCAGTGGCTTTAAAGCGACTGTGGATGTTTAACCCTGCAGAAATAGGTCAGACACTGTGGATGTGAGCGGCATGCAATGATTACTTTGTAAAGTCCTTCATGCATTGTTTGGTGATGGTGGCAGACACACGCACACACACACACACACACACACACACACATACACACACACACACACACACACGCATACACAGCTACCTGATCTTTGTCACCGTGTTGGTATGTGTTACCATTCATTCCACACTACTCCCCCGCAAGTCCCACAATTTACTATGTGTACCTGAATGCACATCCAAAAAGGTGTGTCCCTTTTAGAAGAGGCCTTACAGAGACATGACAAAAAAAAGTGCTGATTATTGCGTGCCATAAAATGAAAATCCATACACTTACACAAGACTTTCACCAGCAACACATTTCTTATTGCATGTGTGAATGACATTGTATTTAATATACTATACTATACTATGGTATCCTAGTAATCATTCATCAAAGAAAGTGATTCCAACATTGCATTTTTTTTTTTTTTTTTTATCAGTCGCCTGTGCAGCCTTTAAAATCTTGTTTGAATCCCATTTGTTTAGCTGCTGTGCACATCAGCAGTGAGAGAGAACTGAACCAGAATGTGCTGTTTTCAGACCTTCCTCCTCCACAAGCAGACAGTTAACTGCAGGCACTGTGGAGGAAATCATGTCCTCCAAATTCACTAACCAGGTAATTGGAGAATGTGTTTACGTACACTGTAGTAGCCTGCTTACTGTAAACTTGTGTGTCCAAGTCAGTAATCAGATTGTTCCCCTACCCCCAAGACACTATGAGTATTACTGACAGAATTAGTACTGCTTCCTGACTCCTTTTTTATTTTTTGTGTGTTTGTGTCACAGCAGGCTGACAGTACAGTAAAAAGGACGGACCAACAGAGACAGAACAGAGTGAAGGTGTCTAAATTGAACAAATAGTCAAATGTTCAGCGGGACTTTCTGTGGGAAGCATCGTTCCGTCTGTCTTGGGGCTTTTGTCCTGCAGACATTTGCATGTAAAGAGATGATTAGGAAACATGTTATCTGTATACATGGCAGAGAATTCAAAAGAAATCTTAGCTGGTGGAACCAGTTTTCTCTAATCTCCCACCCTGATTACAGAAACCAGGTTTCTTTTTACATTACGTTTTAATAAATCAGTTTACTGGAGAAAGCCGACTGTAAATGTAAACATGGGACTTCACCAGTCACAGCTTGTTGAAAAAAAATTCATATGATTTGACCTTCAGTATATAGGAGACTGAGCAGTTCCGGTGATGGTGATGGTGAGTCTCTGTTGCTTTCTGTAATCCATAATCAATCAGCTCCTTAGCTTTGCTGACGTTGAGATGGAGGTTGTTGTCCTGGCACCAAGTTGTCAGGGCTCTGACCTCTTCACTGTACGATGTCACATATGTGTTCCTCTGATCCCTGATTCCTCTGCAGTTTGCTCTGTAAGCAAACTGCAGAGGGTCCAGTGAGTGAGGGAGGGAGGAGGTGATGAAGGTTTTGATTAACCGCTCAAAGCACTTCATAATGATGGAGGAGTGCAACTGGGAGGTAGTCGTTGAGGCAGATATTTTTTGTCCTTTTGGAGACTGGAACGATGGTGGACTGTTTAAAACATGTGGGGACTACAGACTGTGGCAGAGACCTTTAGAAAATGTCTGTGAACACATCTGCTAGCTGAACTGCACACACCTTGAGAGCACGGCCAGGGATGCTGTCAGGTCCAGGAGCCTTGTGTAGGTTAATCCTTTTAAAGGATTTGCACTTATTTACCCTGGTTAAAACCAGTGGGCAGGGATCCTGAGCCTTCTGTACCTCCACAGCCGGGGAGCTCTTACAATGTGGATAAAAAGTGTTCAGTTCATCTGGGAGAGATGCAGACACTTCCTTAGCACCTCTCGTTGTCCTTGTATAGTCTGTTATGAGCACATGTTTCTAGCGTTGGAGCTCTTGTAGTCAGACTGCACTTTGTCTCTATATTGTCTAATTGCACTGCCAATAGCTCTCTGGAATTCCTGTATTCATTCAAATCCCTGCCACTGTGTGCGATAGCTCGTGGACCTCGGCGTTTATCTAGGGCTTTTGATTTTGTAATATCCGTACAGTAATCCGTGGCACAACGTCATCGATGCATTTGCTGATGTAGCAAATGACCGCGTCCGTGTGTGTGTGTGTGTTTATGTCGTCATCCTCAAACACACAGCACTCCGTGATGCCAAAGCAGTGGTGGAGAGCAGAGTCTGACTGTTCAGTCCAACACTGAATTGTCCGCGTCACCGGTCAGTCCCGTTTTAGTTTCTGCCTGTAAGTGGGCAGGAGCAGAAGAGATATGTGGTCTGAATTGGGGGCGAGGGAGGACCTCAAATCCATGGCGGAAAGGAGAATAAACATGGTGTCATGGGGCAGCTGATGTGCTGATAGTATCTTGGCAGGACTACTAACAAGTTGGAGAAAGCCTGCTTCATTCTGCAAGAGAACTGCACATTTTCAAGTACAACAAACATTAATCCAAAGCCACAGGAGGGACTCCACAGTGATGCTGAAAGCACAGAATTCCTTAGCTTTACTGCAGAGATGTGGGTTTTAATTTGTGTTCATATTTGTGTTCATATTTGCAGGTGGGAACAAATATGATTCAACAGGAAGTCTTTAATAAGCTTAAGATATGGTTATGCCCGAGACAGCCTGCCAAAGATCTCTGTGAGATTTATGAAGTTAAAAGTCAATCGAAGCGACTGAGACAGTGTGCAGATCCTGTTTCTGTTTCGAGCTGATCATTACCTCACACCCATTCTCACGGCTAGTCTCTCCCTCTGCTCAGCCTTTTAATAGTGGACAGTGAGAGCTGTGTGACTCACAAAAGACAATACTGCTGCCATTGTTAAACTTTGGTCTGGTGCCAAAACCTCTTGAGGAATTACAAACATGCAAACGGTATACATGCTATACATTTATACATGCATGGCCTTTCCGCTGCTGAGATAGTGTTGTGTGGCTCCAAGCTTTGAAGCTTCATTCATAATGTTGACATTCAAATAGGCTGGCTGTCCACATAGCGTTTTTTTTCAGAGCGCTCTGACTTTTCTGTGCAACCCTGCCAGCGCTTTTTTGTGCCAGAAAAAAAGAACGTGAAATGGAACTTCTAGTCTCACAGAAACAATGCAGCCATACTCCACCTTCTCTTCCCCTGACTGTCTCACTCAATCGCCGAACGTGCCTCGTCTCTGTAATAGTCTCAGTCCAAAAGTAAAATTTTTTCTCCAAATAGATAGATGGCATAATTTCCAAAACTTACAATGTGTTTTTACCTAACCAACTATTCTGCTTCAGTCTATATGTGTTGGGTGTTACCTTTTCGCTCAAAAAACTCTCTCACAAATGTAGGCACGCGCATTCATTAACAGACATTCAAAGCTCCATTTAAAAACGCTGATTGAAGTAGAATGTGCAACAAATACCATTCTGTACAGTCCCAGTGGAATGGTCCAAAACGCTTTGTTTCCCATTTACAGTGCCAGGGCTTGGTATGAGCGCCGGATGTGTGAGCACCACCAGGCTCTCTGTTCTGTTCTGTGCTTGCTGGCTCTTGGCTTGTCTTGCAGGATCCGGGTCGTCGGCTTAATGACCTGGGCCTGGTGTTGTGTAGTTTTGGTTTTGTTTGCCTCACATACACCTTTCATGCACCGATACATACTTTGAACTCGTCTAGTCTCCTATCCTATTTGTGGCAGCCTTTGAGCCGCAGCGTAACAATGAACACTGGATATCTTCTCAGCATACACACAGAACGGACAGTGTGAGAATAATCAATATGTAAACTGTTACAATGTGCCTTATTGTTCCTTATTTAGATGTAATATGTGATATGTAAGATGTTATTGAATTAAGTAACTTAGTGGCCAATCTACTGTGAAATATGAAGCAATATTTGTAAACTGTGAAGCGGAAGAGTACACCACCTAAAAGGGTGACAGAAGATCGTATTGGAGCAGAGAAGCGCTGAGAGGCGTGGACACGCCTAAGTGCCAACAAGGGGCCAATAGGACCTGGCCCCAGCCAACCAATGGGAGAAGGCTATACCTGAAAGGCGGCGGGTATAAAATATGTTGTAAACAAGAGATCGTGGCCGTTCTGTGGATCTGTGAGACAGAGTAACTACTTAAATGTGGTCTGTGGAACAGTGAAATGGGTCCTCAGCTGAGTACTTTTGCAATGCGTACCATATCATCATGGAATAAATACAGTTAATATGAAGAGAAGTTTTCTGAAATTGATTTCTATGCGTCTCTATTTCAAATTAAAAGAACACAACAACAGCGAGCGCACCTTGTCGAGATGTTCGCTGAATTTGAAAAAATTTGTTTCGCATTCGAATCACAGACTCAGTCTTTAACAGAAGGAACATCACACAGCTGTTGTCATCAACCTGAATGTATGTTGATCATGTCTATCTCTCTCCTCACTGGATGTTGGCGGTGATGCAGTTTTGTCAGTTGTTCAGGTGTTTCACTGTATGTGGGCGGAGGTCTCCACTGAAACGCCTGGAAACATGTGATGCGATGTTTAACGGGTTTTTTTCCGATGGCTAACATGACCTAAAAAGGAAGTCACCTAGTCAAAAAGTTCTCGCACATTCAGCGAAACAGAAGTCATTGCTTTCCCACAAATGCATTCAATGACCACATTTTCCAAAATCCATGAACTCTTTTCTCATTAATTACTCCAACAGCGGCAAAACACTTTATATGTTCAACACATTTTTCAAATGCTAACACTGTTTTTAAAACTGTTAATAAAGACATTCAAAATAGAATGATGGCAAATGTTGGGCCATTCTTTTGTAACCATATTGAAATATATAGAACATAATAAAATTAAATAATAATCATTCCAAACACAGCTGATGGAATTTTAACTGAGAAATTACGCAGCTGTCCTGCTTTAAGTCTTATTACCAAACCGACTAAAGGGGACGGCTTTGGAATGAATATCCTATAGATGTTGCTGATGGCTAGTACTTTGTTATTTTTATTTTTTTGTGTCTACTACTACTTACTCATTTGTAAATTACTAAATGTAAAAGTATAGAAAAAAATGAAGTCAATTGAAGCAAATTGCTGCATTTCTGATTCATGCTTGTTACATGTACTTTAGTACCTTCAATAAAGTGAAGAGGTGTTATTCTTATTCTATAAGGAAATACTGATTGATGTGAAAAATCCTTCAAACTTCAAAGATAAAAGTTCATCAATTATGTATTGTTCCCCGTTGTTGGTGTTCTTTAGGTCAGTGGGTTATGAGTGACGATGTTATGATCGGACAGGCTTACCTTTAGACTTGTATGAAGTGTTTTGGTGGTGAGATTAACTGTTTGGCTAAAGTTTCAAAAAGTGGCTTCAGTATTGACCATTTCTTGTTAGCAATTTAAAACAACTGTATTACAAAAGCAATGTTTGAAAATGAGACAGGGGGAGTGTGTAGACTGGAACTCATCAGATGGTTGCATCAGAACCAGTGAAGGTGAATGATTCTTGTCTGGCTGCCACTCGGGGTTCCTAGTTAGCACGGAGCTGGTGTTGAACTCGATACCTCAGCACTACCTTCCCCACCTTAAGGTCAGACATACAGTGTGAGTGTTGTTTCACAGATACTGCCAACGAGCAAATTAATGCAACGTGGTAATGTGCTAAAGCTAACTGAGCCAGGCGTCAGCTACTAGCACCTCTGCAATACACAGCCATAACACTTCCTTCCACAGTCCTCCTTTAAGTTTGATCTGTCTGTGTGTCTGTGTGTGTGTGTGTGTGTGTGTGTGTGTGTGTGTTTGTGTGTGTGTGTGTGTGTGTGTGTGTGCATTCAGGGGGGCCATTGTTTGTGTTGTTGCAAGTATATTTGCGGTTGTCTGTTTGTGAGGTTGACAGTCTCACACATCCTGTAGGTGAAGCAGCATGGACGTCTTCTTGCAGAAAGCTAGGTAAGGGAAAACATGAGTATCCAATCAAGAATTACTTTTTAAGTCTCATCCATAAATGCCCAGCCCGCATAAAATCCCCCTCAGCCAACTTCACGAATATCCTCACTTGATTACAATGTAGTTGCGTTAGGAAGGGATCGTTTCACAGTCAGTATGAACGAAAGGAATAACCCATAACACGAGAGCCTCCAAGCCTCTCCTTTGGTTTTGTGATCTAGCCACTATGATAACCTTCAATGAGGATATAAACAAACAACTGTCTCAATTATGCCTCCCTCACTTTCCTCCCTTCCTTGCCTTGTTTCAAGTCAAATCCTGGTAGGAGGTAGGTGCTCGTGAGGAAGGAGACAAGAGAAAAACATGAATGCATCCGTGGTATCTGACTAGATTATCACAATGCTCAGGGTCTTTGGAGTCACAGGAAAAGCATTCTTTCTTACTTCCCTCCCTACTCTGAAGAAGAATAGCTGAGGATGTTAAGGAATACAGGCCTCCCTGTATTTACTGTAAAAGACAACACACTGATTTCACTTCCTCTAGGTGTCTAGGCGTCTAGTCACCATGCAACTCTTACTGTATGTGCATGTGTTCCAAAAGGCCTTTTTTTAATGGAACCTGCAGGAACTCCCAGTGAAAACAACTAGCACATGAGAGGTTGCAGGGATAGGGTCCCTGTATTTGTCTCACCGGTGTCGTCATTAGCAAAGCACTGATGTAAACAACAGACAATTACTACTAAACTTTAACATACATAACTAAATATGCTGAAACTACAAAACATTTAAAATAGCCCCTCTAACTGAACTGATCCCTCTAACTGAACTTCTTTTGCAATCCTCCCCGCACTAACATATAATTCACATTATCCAGGTTGAACGTTCATTTATTGTCATGATATAACACAGGGTCACACAACACAGTTCCTTTAATATCCGCAAGCGCTTCACCTCACTGATATCACATATGCTCGCTAGATGGGTACCAATAATGATCTGGGCAGAGTTGGAATTTGGTATGAGCAAGTATGGTTATTAACCCATATTAATGATAATTAATATAAATTAAACTTTTCATATTAATAAAATCATAAATAGGGGTTAATAATAATTAGCTCAATAAGCTCAAAAGGCTTTAAAATGGCTGTCACAAGTCATCATTACAAATAATTAGTAATTATATGTCATTAATAAGACTCCATTTACATTAAATCACCTCAATGGGGCATCACCTTGGTGTCAAAGGAAAATGATAGCCAGTTAATGTTGTCCTATAAAATATAAAGTAAAGCAGAAGTAAAGCACGTCTATGCTTAATTAGTGTAAAGTCACTTTATGCTAAATTTTAAAAATCCAAATATGCCCAGTGGAAGTTCAGTCCATGAATGGAGAAAGGTTACTGAGCTTGTTCGCTTATCTGGCAAATGTCTTTGTTTTTTCTTTTGGCGTCTTTTGTGCTGTTTACAAAAAAGAGAGCAAACTAATTGAGGCGTCTCTTTTTTATCCTGGCTAGTTTTCACAGCGAGGTGTGAAAGGTGATATCAGGGTGAAAGAAGTGATGAAGGGTTTTGACAAACGTGAGGGATCCTGGGAAATTGAGTCCCATGGCGTGAGTTCTCGACAGCAGTTTGAATCGCTTGCTGCAGGGCACATCCCATGCCAGTTTGTAATGTTTCCAGTCAGGATGCTTTCTTTGCCTTCTCTGTACACTAATTGCTTGGCAGGGGAGTTTCCTTAAGAAATACAGCCTTTTTTTTAGCTTTTTTCACCAGGATGGAGATGTGTAATGACCACGTCAGGTTCTCTGTGGGAACTTCTAATTGTTCACTCGCTCCACCTAAACCCAATTGACGGCTCCAAAAGGGAGTTAATCTCCATAGACCCCCATTTTAAAATGCTCAACTTTACAACAGAAAAATCAGGCGGTCTGACAAAAGGTACGTCCTCCCATTCATTTGAGTAGAGGAAGTGCATCTGGGCACCGCAGGGGATTCAGGACTTTAAAAAATGCAGCAGACTGCAGCAGAAAAGTTGAAACAGACTCAACTAGTCGGTGAGAAAGTACAGTAAACATCTCGTCTCTCGCTGCCATGGGTCGGGGGCCAAAAACAACTTTGGTAAAAGAAAGTAAAGGTAAAAAACACAAGCACTTAACCCCAACTGCCCAGGAGTTTGTGTAACAGCTGAGTACATGGATGCTGGTTGGAGCAATTACGTGGGGAATTTGATAGTGTGTTTCTGCACAAGACACAGTCCCTCCATCTTTCCTTATCTAGCTGCTGTGAAATCAATCAAGTTGCCTTCAAGTGCGGTTGGCAATGTTGAGATCATAAAAAAATGCTTTGACGGAAAGAAAAGATAATTGTGAAATATAATGTCTACTTGTGCTACATCGGGGTGTTAAAGTTCACAAGATGACGTCACACAAATGGGCCATTTAGTGACGTTCACACCGCCACACAACCCTTTCAGCCTTACTCATATTCACTCTCAGTAGGGTTCTTCTCACATACGCTGTGGATACTGAGGGCTGGTCCTCTGGAGGTGTGGCAGACTTGACAGCTGACTCTTTGTTGAGGAGATCAAAGGGAGCATAAAATGTGTTAATCTCATCAGGAAATCAACATCTGGATCGTCTGCCAAATATCTCTGTGTTGTTGGTGTTGAGGTCTCCCTCCAGTCTCTCCTAATGCTTCCACTTTGCATCTTTGATGCCAGCTTTCAATCTCGCTTTGGCGGTGTTGTATGCTTCCTTGTCACATGACTCACAGGCAGCTTTTTTGTCTTTGGATTGGGCCCTCACTTGTCCATTCACCCAGGCTTTTTGGTGGGGGAATTACCGTGCTTCAGTATATTCATTATCCATACATACTAATCTATATATAAATATACATTCCAAATATACTGTATCACATGTCAGACATATCATAAAAAAAAAAAATGTCTGCCCACAAGGAGGCAGAAAAGGCAAGTTGTAAACATTGATGTATTATATGATTTTAGGTTGATATGTTGAGCTTGTTAGCAAACCGTTGCTGAAAGACCTTTTTCGATCACAGGAACTTTCCCCAGGAACTAGGAAGCTTTTAAGAAACTCATTGTGTTTCGACAGCAGGGACTAGGGTCTAAATAATCCCTGGTCGGGGGTAGTACTTTCCAAACTTCAGGAACTCTGGGGTGGGGTTAGCAGCTCTGAACATTTCCGATTGGTCGAGAACTCCCCATTCATGGGACGGCATCAACCACCATTTTTTAAAATCTGCATCTAAGAGGGGAGACCGTCCTGCCCCTCAGTCATTTGAGATTTTGAGTTAAAAGCTTTTAATATATAACTTTGTTAAATTGTGTTTTCAAGTGAAAACGTAACCATTTAGAATCCCATTATGTGGTAAATGTATCTGGCTCTCACATATGTATATGTAATATATAATAATATAACAAGTGCAGAATATACAAGTGCTGAGGGCTGACAGATTTACTAACCTCTCCAGTAAAATGCTACAGTCAACAGTGTCAAAACAAGAACAGATTAGAGTCTCTTATTTAGAGTTAATATGCTGATTGTTCACAACTTTGATCGGTGCTATTTCTGAGTTATGGTGAGTTTGAAAACGTGATTGGTGACTATCTAGAAGGCTGTTTGATGTGAGATAGTTATTAAGTGGACAATAAACTGTCTTTTTATGTATTTTGCTGAGGAATGGTGAATTGGAGATGGGCCTACAGTCAGCAATAACATGCATCAGGGTTGCTTTTCTTCAGAAGTGGCTTAATGACGACAGTTTTAAGTGACTAAAGAAAGCCGTAAACAATTTCTAATACCTGAGGTGTTGTAGAAATTGTTTTAAAAAATGTGGTAGGTAAGCACTTGATCCCATGCAGTTTGCTTCTAGGCCACAGAGGAGAAGACGGCGCCACAGTCACTTTGCTTAACTTGCTTATTAAACACTTGGTGGGAAATGGATCTCATTGTAGACTTCTGTTTGTCGCTTTTCCCTCTGCATTCAACACAATACAACCCCATATTTTGATCGGTAGGCTTTTGGAACTATTTGAATAAGTAACAATCTTGTGGGCTGGATTGTTGACTTTTTAACCAATAGGACACAAAGAGTGAGGTTAAACAAGATTTTGTCTTATCAAGTTTGCTCCTCCACTGGCCCCCAAGGATGTGTGCTTTCGCCTTTATTATGTATCCTCTGAACAAATATTGTATATATATTAGTGAAAATAGCACCATGTTAAAGTATGCAGACAACTCTGTTATTGTTAGTAGGCTCCAGGACAATGAGACCAGCCACAGCCCAGTTATGGACGACTTTGTCAGGTGGTGTGAGGAGTACATAAATAAAACCAAAGATACGATCATTGATTTTAGAAGACATGGATTAAGTCGTATCCATCAAGAGTCAGATTGTGGAATTTGTGCAATCTCACAAATATCTTGGGACAATTATTGACACAAAATTGAACTTGTAAGCACATTGTGAAGCTGTGTGCAAAAAGGAGCACCATGGTTTGTTTTTCTTTGAGGAAACCATGATGGCCTTTTTCTATCGGGCTTTTATTGAGTCCATTTAGTCTTTTTCTTTGCTGTCATGGTTTGGTAAGTTATCTTTAAAAGCAGAAACTCTGTGACTCTGATTGTTAAATGGTCCAGTAGGCTGATTGATGAGTCACAGCTTATCCCAGAGTCCCTGTACAGCAGACGGTTACAGCGGTAACGTTACTAGCTCCACGTTAAACGATGACTCCCACCCTTTGCACAGTGAACACAGGTTTCTTCCTTCGGGCCGGAGGTTTATAGTCCCAAGGTGTAGAACAAAGCGGTATAAAAACAGCTTTGTTGCAGCAGACATCACTCAGATGAACAAGTTGTAGCAACATTGCACAGATGCTATAGAAGCAAAGCCTATTTATTTATTTATTCATATTTATTCTAGTGGTTGTTAGTGTTTACTGGAGGCTGGAGTGCTTTTATCATGTTTGTCTATTGTCTGTGGTGTTTGAATAATGTGTGTCACGATGGATACCTTGTCTTTTTACTGCAAACCAAATCTGCCTACGGGTACAAACAAAAGAACCTGAATCTGAAGTTTATTATTACAGAGTTTTCATTTGTTCTGCTTACATTCAATAATATCTGTAGGAGTTTTATAATGCATGGAAGCATATCCATGTACTGAACGTAGCCATAATCATTAAAGACCAAAAATATGGCAACAGATATTAATAATGCACTTATTGTTGTCTTATTGCACAGATGGGATGATCATTATCCTTGCCAGGAAATTTAGTGCCTTTTTAGCCAAATCATAAATCCAGTTTCTAAGCAAATATTGTATGCCATTGTCAGCATAATTGGGTGATGTTTATGAATATTTGAGGTGCTTTACACACAGGGGTGAACTTTATTTTTACTCCTCCTGGTCTATTTAAAGGGTCAGCTCACCCAACTTTTCTGTCTTTCTCTTGTTTAGGTTTTATATGTCAGGGTTTTGAGATATCAGCCTCTGATATTTATTTTTTTTACAAAAGAAAATATGAATCACATTCCAGATGGTTAACGTGCGTTTGCAGCTGGTATAATGTTCTCACTGCACTTGGATCTGTTTCTAATGGTTGGAATAAAAACTACTACAAGCTAGTGTAAACTGTAGATAAACAACTTTAAATATTTGTAACTTGACAATGCAGTTTTGAGAGTATATTGAGTGACCAGGCTCTCAAGGCGGCCCACTCACCTCCCCCTCCTTTGCCTTCTCAGCATCCTCTGGAGCCACAGCGTAGTGAATGGAACAAGTTTATTCAGCTAGGGAGCCTATTAGCCCATGCACGCTCAATGGTCTCTGAAAGACCGCCCAACAACCCATGTCAGCACATGAAAGTGATGACTGGACCCTGGGGGCAAAATGTGTGTGTGGATCTGTGTGAACTTTTGTGTGTGTCTGTGTGTGTGTGTGGTGTCTGGGAAGGGTGCCTGCACTTGAACTGGGTCCATTCACACAGGTTAGGGAGTCTTGTGGTCTTTAATGTGACCATAGCAGGGCAGAATGACCTCTGTGGGGCTGGCCGGCACCAGAGCCTTAATCCTCCTCCTCCTTGTCTTTTTCAATTCTCTCCCTCCTTCACTGTCAAAGGAGCGCTCTGACTTCCCTTTCTTCTCTCCTCTCTGCCCCCCATATCGTTAAACAAGCTTCTCACTGGTCAAGGAATGTCTTGAGGGTCTTTGACATTTGCGAGGTTGCTTTCAACACAGAGGAAAGTCAGGGAATGTAAACAGTTTTTTGGTGAGGCCAGGGGATAATTAGAAAAAAATTAAAATTATATGAATAAAGCAGAGTGAATATTGAAACATTTTACGTCAGTTTTTTATTCATTGCAGTTGATGGTTTTTCAGCCTAACAAGAGGGGAAATCAGAACGACACAAGTTACTTCTAATGTGAAAGAAATAATTTTTTCAGCTGTGACCTGTGGAAAGTCATGGAATTTGACTTTTCCGTAAAACCCTGATTCTCATGCTTTGAAGCTCCCTTTCTCTCCTCTTACTCTCTCACTCTATACCCCACTGCACCTTTAAAATCACTCCTGGCTTTCTGAGCACTAACAACTGGGAGTCAATGACATTAGTCAGCTATAACCAGGAAACCGTCTGCTGACAAATCCTAACTTGTATCCTTTTTACATGTTATTCACTTTCATTTTGACTCGTACCTCCACCCTTGCCTTGTTAGTGCAGTATGTGTCACAGCAGTCCCTTTTAGCCATGACATGTCTAGATGAGTGGTGTGCTTTTGATTAAAATAAATCTTGGAGATGTGAAGAACTTGTGTTGGTGGGCAAGGACGCGCAGATATTTTGTTGGGCAATGGCTCATTTCAAAAAGAAAGGGCACCATGTGCATGCACACCCACACACAATGCATTTACATGACAAGATACTGTATAAATTACACGAATAGATAAGATTCATCGTGGTCCAGAGTTCAACAAGGTGACAACTGAGGGGAAGAAGTTATTCCTGAGCCTGCTGGTCCCAGAATGAAGATTTTCTGTGGCGCCTCCCATAGGGGAGGAGGGCAAATCATCTGTGGCCGGGGTGAGAGGTGTCCCTGACGATGCTACACACCCTCTGTCGACATCGCTTGTGAAGGACAGCTTCAAAGGCGGGGAAAATGGGTGTGTGTATGCCGCCCTCGGTCTTCCTGGAGTCCACAATGAGCTCTTTGGTATTCTTGGTGTTGAGGGCCAGGTTGGCACTCCTCACTGTAGGCCAACCACCGTTGTATCGTTCGCAAACTTCCTAATGGTATTGAAACCATGTACAGGTGTGCAGTCGTAGGTGAAGAGGGAATAGAGGAGAGACTCAGGACAGAGCCTTGTGGGACCAAGATGTCGAGAGTGAGGGTTTAGGAGGTGTGGTTGTCAAACAGCATTCTCGGAGGTGTTGCTGTTTTCTAGATGGGAGAGGGTGGTTTGTAGTGCCTTGAAGATGGCGTCCTACATGCAGATTAGAGGGGGTCCCTTTTGCGTGGGAGGCAGGTTTCGAAATGAGCCAGGATCAGACTCTCAAAGCACTTCATGATAGTGAGGTGAGTGCAACAGGGTGGAAGTTGTTTAGGCCTGCTAGAGAGTGTTTTGGCACCGATGTGCTGCCCAGCACAGGCCCTGAATGCCCTAGAAGGCCATCTAGGCAAGGACGCTGGTTCAAGGGAGGTGGTGTTGGTGGGTTTGTAGTCCATGATGGTCTGGATGCCTTGCCACATGTGGTGGGGGTTGTAGTTGATGATAAGGTGCTCCTCCATCCTTAGCTTGTGGCTGTGCTTGGCCCACTTGATGCCCCTTTAAAGTTTTGCTTTAGGCCTGCATGTCACCTGATCGGCCTTCAGCAGTAAGCAGACCTTTGTTTGTGAACATTGTAAGAGGGAACAGGCTTGAAAAAAAAGGCAGATAACCACTTATTTGCAGATTCTGGGGAAACACTGAGCCTCACGTTGCGCATGTGGCGCTATCTGGTTTGGTGGTATATGTCTACAGTATAATATTAAAGTATATTGTCTACAGTTTAAATATTAAACCAAATATGAACGATACAAGCTTGTTCTATACATCATTAATTTAGCTTGATGAAGACTCGCCTCACACAGCAGCAGCTAACAGTAGCCTCATGTTGCACTAATTTGAAACAAATGTTATGAGAATCTGCAAAAGGCCAACTGCTTCCTAAAGGCTGCATATAGTCCAAACGGTCGTGGGAGATATGGAGAGAAAATGGACACACTATTTTGGTCTACAAACACTGAAATGTTCACATGTATTTGTCGGTTTGTACTGTGCTTCATGGACATGGGCGGATGGCAACATTTACCTCATATGGAATCAAAAAATAAATAAATGATTAAGACTAAGGAAAATCGTATTAACTAGTATAATCAATTGTAACGCTACTCTGGCTCAGTAACATGGTGGTAAGTACAAGAAGTATGGTAGTGTTACAAGACACTTGTTCCCAGTGATCGGCTGCCAATGTACAGAGGTGGGACTTCTTCTTCAATGTATCCTTTTTACAGCATTGTCACAGCTGCTGCTGGTGTGTGTGTGTGTGTGTGTGTGTGTGTGTGTGTATGTGTGTGTGTGTGTGTGTGTGTGTGAGTGTGTGCCTGTGTGTTTGTGAGTAAGTGAGTTCCGATATCCACTCTGTAAGTATCCATTATCCAAAAGAAAATGCACAGATGTCAGCAATGAATTTATACTTAACAGCTGAGAAAGTGTGTGTGTGTGTGTGTGTGTGTGTGTGTGTGTGTGTGTGTGTGTG